>AYEL01090847.1:0-104305 GCA_000484575.1 Olivierus martensii | reverse complement strand
TTATTATTAAATTTGTAAAATATTTAATAATTAAACTGTAAAATATAAAAAAACTTTAATTAAACTGTAAAATATATTTACTAAACTAAAGTTTAGTAAATATATTTAACAGTTTAATTAAAACAATTATTTGAAATTTTACCTTAATTTCTCTTCCTGAAACTTTGAAAACTTTATCATAATGATCTAATCCAAGAGTAGAACTTCTATCAGAATATGGTACAAAAGTATTTGTTGCAAATCTTCGAAAAAGAGATGTCTTTCCAACACCATACTCACCACAAAGAATGACTTTTTGTTCAGGTAATTTTATTGTTGCCATTGACCATAGCTATAAGCTAATCATCTAAATTAAAAATATTAAATAATTATATTTGTATATATTTGTATATTTGTATATAAAAATTATATTTGAATTAATCATTCTGGAAAAATATAATACCACCTTTGACAAAATTTGAATTCAAATTTTAGCATAAAATGAAATGATAAATTTTATTTAAAATCAAATTAATTATTTTTTTATAAAATAAATATTCACTATTTTTATATATTTTATTTAAATTTTCATTTGAAGAAAATTATATCCTCTCTTAAAATTTATAATTAAAGAATACCGTATTACTTCGAATATAAGCCGCACTTTTTATTTGGATTTTTAAGATGTAAAATTTGGTGCGGCTTAAATTCAAAGCGAATATTTTAACATCTTATTTCTCCCAACTCCAACTCCCCAATGTCAGGGCTTTTACTTTCCATTCTATGTGTGCGCATAGTATTACGATTGTTGATTACAATTTATTTGGTAGCTTATTATATATATTAGTACCTATTTAAGTAAATAAAAATGTTTCTTATTTTTCAATACCTATTATAAAATCATTTTTATTTTTTTCAATTTTAAAATCCCACTGCGGCTTAAATTTGAAGTAATACGGTATAATCAATTTACTTAAGTAAACAATTTTTATCTGTAATGATTTTTCACAGGTATACAAATTTTAATAATTAGAAATATAAAGCTAAAAGTAAAATGCAGGTAACTCTCATATAATGTTCCTAAAAATATATATACAATAGATACGTTCCTAAAAAAATGCCATGTGTGAAATTGTGGTTATATGACACCTGGAGCCAATACAAAAAAGGGAGTTCCATTACAAAACCAATTAAAAACAAATAATTTTCTTTAATTCTACATAAGAAATCTAATTTTTATTAAGAATATCAATAACAGAAACACAAAGAAAAAATATATATACAGTATATATGTAAAACGAAAAAAATATATATATACATACACCTATCCCTCGATTTGCACGGAACTCAATTTACATGGTTTTTAAAAACAAAAAAGTTTTTTATGGGTGTTATTTTGATTGTTTTGCATTATGCCATTTATAAAATAAAAGAGTATCATATTGTCACATTTTATGGGTTTACAAGTTTGTAGAAATTAATAAAGAGTGAATACAGCTATATTTCATATAGTCCAATTTACAGACAAAACAAAATAATAATCTTTCACTATAACTAAATTCAATACAAAATCCGATAATTATCTTATACAAAAAATCTATGTCTAATTCAGTCTTTAATTCAAAATAACTCACAGTTCTTCTTAGTCCACTTTCACTTTCATAATTTATCGCTCACTATTAACTTTTACTGTTCAAGTCTCGCAGTTCAACTAAACTAAACTCAGGCTTGCAGCTCGCCTATTTATACAATTTTCCTACATTCTAGATCGGGTCACCAAACTACGGCCCGCGGGATGGATCCGGCCCAAATAATAATCTTTCACTATAACTAAATTCAATACAAAATCCGATAATTATCTTATACAAAAAATCTATGTCTAATTCAGTCTTTAATTCAAAATAACTCACAGTTCTTCTTAATCCACTTTCACTTTCATAATTTATCGCTCACTATTAACTTTTACTGTCCAAGTGTTGCAGTTCAACTAAACCAACTCAGGCTTGCAGCTTGCCTATTTATACAATTTTCCTACATTCTAGATCGTACGATAACTGTCGAGTTAAGAGTTATTTACACCAGCACTACCAAAGAAAAGGAGAATTCTAGCTTTATAAAGCTCTGAATAAGAATAAAGGCTAATTTTTATTTCTGTTTTTTAAGGTGTAGTTGTTGTGAAATATTTATGTTTGAATTCTTTTATTGTTTTTATTTGTATGGAATATTGTTAATTTGTTTTTTTATACCGTATTTGGTGTTAATTAATGTTTATGTTGTCATTTTTAAAAATAAAATTGAAAAAGTATAAGCATTAAATTGTCTCTAAAAATTAATGGACCAAAAAAAGTATAACCATTAAATTGTGTCTAAAAATTAATGAACCAATCCCCTTTTTTTCCTTTAATCCTTATCTCATTTTATACAGAATCCCCTTTTTTCCTTTAATCCTTATCTCATTTTACACGGTTATAAACAACATATCCATAAATTGAAAAAGTATAAGCATTAAAGTGTCTCTAAAAATTAATGAACCAATAAAAAAAATAAGCATTAAATTGTAAAATTGAAAAAGTATAAGCATTAAATTGTCTCTAAAAATTAATGGACCAAAAAAAGTATAACCATTAAATTGTGTCTAAAAATTAATGAACCAATCCCTAAGCATTAAATTGTCTCTAAAAATTAATGAACCAATCCCCTTTTATTCCTTTAATCCTTATCTCATTTTACACGGTTATAAAGAACATATCCTAGACTTTTCTTTATCTTCTTTAGATCAAATTTACACTGTTTACAGTTTAATTGAACATATCCTTCTTTTTTGTATGAATTCTGCATCTCATTTTACACAGTTTCAGTTTGAATGATTTTTCCAGGAATGTATCTACCGTGTAAATCGAGGGATGAGTGTATATGTAAAACAAAAAGTATATAGCCTATCTAACATTCATTTAATAATTATATCTTCCTTATCACTCATTCAGTTAAAATGAGAACAATTTTCCTTTTTAACAATGTCAACTTCACTTTCTGAATTTTTTTCTGCATTTAAAGTTTGTATATCTTCTGCTCTCTTTACAAACTCTGTAATGTAACTCACTACAACCTGTTATAAAGCACTGTTCCTTAACTCATATCCTAGTGTGGATCAAAAAATTTATGAATAAAAATGTTTTTTTTTTCTATTTCACATTCCTCTATTGAAGAATAAAAACTGACTTTTTATCCAAGAACTGAATATTTGGAACACAAAATATTCAAAACTCGACAATTAACCCAATTTCAAATCAAAATCAAAAATAGACTGATTATTGTCTAGGGATTGTCTTTTTCCTGGATTTCGGTAATTCCAGGATTCTGGGATAAAAAAATGTTCTTTTCCCAGGATTTTTGTAGATTGAATTAAAACTGAATATTTCACAGCATTTTATTTTTATTTTTAGCTGTGAAATATATGAAATATATGTGAAATATTCAGTTGCTATGAAATATATATAGGCCTATAAATTACAAATTGAAATAAATTCAAATCTTACTTTTCAGAAAATTAGCATTATCTTTTTAAACCATGACAGGCTAGTGAGTACTAGCAGTGACTACATTGTTAAAAAAATTTATTTTACTTTAGTTTATTTTGAGACTGATTTTGCAATTGACATTTAATATGAACGTAAGAAAAACAGACAATTTTCACTTTTATTGCTGAGTCTAGTTCAAACTTTCATTATAAATAGTCATGCATACAAAAAGACCTTTCAGCTTCTACAGTTGTTGGTAGTATAGATTGGAGAGTGCTCAATAATTTTATTACATTTGTTGTTTTTTCACCAGTTGCCTCAAAGATTTCGACCCTCGGATATATTCTTTGCAAGTGATTGACCTTAAGCTTCATTTTGAGGGTCTTT
This sequence comes from Olivierus martensii, assembly GCA_000484575.1. Taxonomy (NCBI): domain Eukaryota; kingdom Metazoa; phylum Arthropoda; class Arachnida; order Scorpiones; family Buthidae; genus Olivierus; species Olivierus martensii. The sequence continues at coordinate 100,421 of AYEL01090847.1, read as the reverse complement.
AGAAACGCATTCAGTTTACCAATATATTAAATTTTTAGATAGTGAAGTAATACTGTTGAATTTATAGAAACTAAGTTTCTTTGTCTGTTTCCTTTATTATTACAGATTTTTTTATTCACCTTATTTCACATGTTCTATGTGAATGCCAGGAAAATAATTACAACATTACCGGTATTTACAATATAAACTTTTATTTTACAGTTTATAACTTAACTATTAAAAACTTAAAATTTATACATTATAAAATCTACTTTATCAAAACTTCAACACAGTTTATCATATGCATTTCGGTCCTCTTCAGTTATCTGTGTGAAAATTTCAACTCTAAATTTGAAAAAATTGAATGTTCCCATTCCTCTTTAAATTCACAGTACATAATGTGTAAATACATACAAAAAGCACCAATCACAACAACCAAATATACTGTTGAATAATCTACTTTCTAATTACATTCCAAAAAATTTTCCTCTGAATTTATAAAACATCCATGCTTTCTATAAAACAAATCAATATCTATTAACCATAATTCTATGGTAACTCTAAAAAAATTTTAATAAATTTACCTTTGATGAAGAGGGTCAAAATGCATATTATAAACTGTGTTGAATTTTTGATAAAGTATATTTTATAATGTATAAATTTTAAGTTTTTAATAGTTAAGTTATAAACTGTAAAATAACTGTTTATATTGTAAATAATGTTGTAATTATTTTTTTGGCATTCACATAGAACCTGCGAAATAAGGTGAATAAAAAAATCTGTAATAATAAATAAAACAGATAAAGAAACTTAGTTTCTACAGATTCAACATTCAGTTTGTTTTTTTGATTTGACACGCCAATTTCTCACCTGTTCACTCTGCTGTCTTTTGCTCTCAGCATCACCCTTTTTCTTGCAGTCAGAATGTGACAAATTAGATTGTGATGATTCAGAAGAAGAAAACCTAAGATGAGTTACTGTGTGAATTTCAAATGTTCCAAATTATTTAAACAATTGTCATTAACCTAATTATTTGAGTTTTCTTGAACACTGCAATATATGTATAATGTGTGTGTATTGTGTAAGACTTTAACTATTGATTATTGAAGGTAGTAATTCAGAACGGGAAATCCCAGGATAAATCCTGCAGCCAAAATCAACCAGGATCCTGGGAAATAATCCCTAATGTTGTCCCTCTCGTGATAAACTAGTGAAACGGAATTTATGACTAATTTTAGCAAAGTATTTCCCAATGATTGTATTTTATGTATGTGTTATATGTCCGTAGTGTAGATTTACAAAAATTAATGAAAATGTTTTGTAGGAAAATAAATGTAATTTTCTAAATGTGTTAAGTAAAAATCATGCTGTAGAAGTATTGTGTTATTTGAGGGTTTCCACAATTTTCTAATCATTTTAGAGCAAAACAATGTTGTAGGAAACTGTTATATGATGATTATCTGTACAATATTTTTACATAATATCAAATATTTAAAATTCTATTTTTGAATCTCTGTTAAAGTAAAAATGGCATAACCCAGATGCCAGGAAACTGGCAGTTCAAGATGCATTTATCTATGCATGAAAAAATTATGTATAAGAAAGCAAAATATCTATATAAAAAAATTATTTCTAAATAACTTGACCACAAATTGGAAATAAATTTTTATACTTACATATATTGAAAATACACTGAAGATGACTGTTAAAAATAAATGATAAGCTACCGGGTATGTAAAAATTTATATAAATAGAAAACAAAGCATCCATAATGTAAGATATTAATATTAAGCTAATTCATACAATAAGGAGTAAGATGTAAAAGCAATTAATCAATCAATGTCATATCATTAATTATAAACTGCATTATAAATTTAAATAGTTTTAACTGTTGAATAAATATTAAATTTTCAATTCTTACAGGCTGTTAAAATTTTTAAGTTTTTGGATGTGACCTAAAAGCTGCATCTTATGCCAAATTTTGAGAAATTTATATTGCTCATTCTTTTTATATGGATATATATACAGTCAATTCTGCTTAATTGGGATACGTTGGGACTAATCCGTTTTGGCAATTAAGCAACTACCCCAATTAAACAAACTAATAATAAATTCTAAAATAAAATATGTAATACATAAATAAAACCGTTTTTTTACCTAATTAAATAATTAGGTAAAAGAATAATAATAGGTACCTGTTTTAATGCTTTATTAAAATAGATACCTAATTATTAGCTTTTTAGTGATCTCCTCTGACTTTGCCTTCAACATTGGGCTGCTGATATTCATGCCTCACCCACTAACTATAGAAAACCATTTGATCTAATACTTCTTTGGCTTCTGGATTCTTTTCATCACACTTTCTTTTGAATGTTCCTGGAATTTCTTTCTGTAATGCCCATTCCTCACACAGTTGATTTTCTTGTTGTAGAAGACATGCTATGATAGATTTTGGTACAACAGTTATATCAGCGAGTCTGCCATGGCTTGTATTAAATGGCTGGCTTTTAATTTTATCCAGCAAAGAAATTTACTTTAAAGTATAAAATCATTTCTTGGCATCTTGACAAAGATTTAAAAATTTTAAATAAAATTGACACTGTAAATGAATATCGCTAGGTACAGTATATAGTAATGGCAGACTCTTAAGCAGATGATGGTTGATATAATTTCAAAAAAATCCTTAAAATATGTCAAAAATTGCTAAATTCCTTTTCTGCTGCTGTCCCAATTAAGTAAATTATGTATTAGTTTATTAGTTTGGTTTCTGTTCTTTGAAATTTGGCCCAAAAAAGCAGCTGCCCCAATTAACTGGTGGCCCAATTAAGCGGAATTGACTGTATATGTGCATGTATGCATGTATGTATGTATGTGTAGGTGGCCCAATTAAGCGGAATTGACTGTATATGTGCATGTATGCATGTATGTATGTATGTATGTATGTGTATATGTACAGGGTGATTCAAAAAGGTTGTGCCAAAATTTACAGACTTGTAGAGGATAAAATTCCAAGTAAAAAAGTCTAGTTGCATTTTTTGATTTGAGGCTCCATTTAAAAGCTATAAGGTATGAAAGTTTTGTGACATCATTTCCGGTTTAGTCAAAAACTATTTTTAAAATATGCTTATTTGCATTTTTAAAATCATCTATAAATTTTAACTACTTAAAAACTATTCTAAAAATATTTAGAGCATGGAGAACAGATTGTTTATTAAATTAGTGACCGATTATTTAAATGAAACATAATTGTATTACAAATGCAGAATTAATTTTCGAATTTTAAATTGCTATGTTTGAAAATGAATGCTATGTTTGTAAAACAATTGAAGAGTGTGATCCCAAAACACTTTCAGTCCATTTTGGTCATTTTTTTATTTGATGCAAATACATAATTTTATTGAAGTCATCTATTTTAGTAAAGGCCAGTTTGTTCCCAAAACCATGCCAATTGATGTGTATGGGACACTTGAATCCTGCTTTTCTTTTGAAAACTCGCTCAGTCCAGAGAACAGTAACAATGAAAACCGCTCAGTCCTTTGCACATGAGCAGAGCGTTTTCCTAATCCTGACCACAGCAGAGCGTAAAAAAACAAACTGCTATACTGTTGGCAATAAATTTGTTGTGGGAATTTTTGTCGTGTTTATTAAAGGTAAAATTATTATATTGGTTATTAATTTTCATATTAGAAAATTATTATATCGGTTATTAATTTTCATAATAGAAACTATTGAAATGATATCATAACATTAAAAATTTAAGTTTCTGAAAGAACTTGAAATGAAAATGCAACATTAAAAGTTTAAGTTTCTGGGGTTTCTTATTTGCTGTTAAAAGGAAAGGTTACTTTTCTGAATTTTAGTAGTTCCTAATTTGGAATGATTAAATACATATTCTGGGACCTTTCCCACGAGTATAATGTATTCATGATGAAGGCCCCAGAACTTCCCATGAAGTAATTAAAGTAATGTTTGAACTTTCTCACGAGTGCATTGTACTTATGGGGAAGTTCAAACATTTACTTTTCATTACAGCCTATTCTTGTTATTCACGGTAGTTATGTTCTGTAAATTCTTCATGAATACTGAACCATTGTGTCTATGGGGTTTGCCGCTCAGCGATAATCCGTGAATAAGAATGAAAGTGACACGAAAATCGAATATGCGATTACAAATAAATTTTCGGGAATACAGTAGTCGAAAATGTGAATAGAGAATCCGCAAATACCGAGAATCGACTGTATTTTAATACTTAAATCAAAATAAATTTAGTTTTTCCTCTAATGAAGAATGAGTGTAATTGAAATCACGTTCAGTCCTTGGACTTAGCGAGTTTCCATTAACACCATTATATTTAGTCATCGTGCATTTAAAAACTAATGATGATTGATTTAAAGATTCTACTGATAAGTGTATTTATATGAATTAAAACAGATATCTGGTAGTAGATAATCATTCACATATGAAATACTTTCTCAATACATATTTTACTTCTGAAAATTAACAATATTTTGCTTCTCCTGAACATGTTTTGGAATCACACTCTTCAATTACATTTCATTTAAATAATCAGTCACTAATTTAATAAACAATCTGTTCTCCATGCTCTAAATTTTTTAGGATAGTTTTTAAGTATGTAGTTAAAATTTATAGATGATTTTAGCCTGGGAGGGTTATTATAGGATCCATTTTTGTGGGAGAAGAATTTCTTGGACCCACAAAAGTGGAGCATTTATCTTTTGAATGGGGCAGTTCACACTGTAACATTCTTGAGATGGTTAAGGATTACATGATACCTAGATTTAACTTCTTCAGGCCCTTCACTGTTGTTTTTCCCAGTTCGGAGGACTGAGGAGGGGGATTTGGGTGCAGTATCAAAGGTGGTTTGACCTGGTACAGGGATGGTTCTAAAACCACACTGGTATTGGGGCAGGGGTTTACTGTGAGGAGACTGGAATGTCTTAATTCCTATTCCATCGGGCAGCTTGCCACTGTTTTCAGGTAGAAATATTTGCTATTTCTGCATGTGTTGAAATTTAACCTTGATAGGAGATATCTTAATAAACACATTTATATCCTATCTGATAGTCAGGCTGCTCTTAAAAGCACTTGATAGTTCCCACTTTATATCTAAGCTTGTTTGGGAGTGTCGTCTTCTCATTGAAGAATTGGCTACCAAGAACAGGGTACAACTTGTTTGGATGCTGGAACACAAAGGAATTGAGGACAATGAGGTTGCTGATGGGCTTGCCAAAGAAGGGGCTTCTTGTCCCTTTATTGGACCTGAGCCTGCTCTGGGAATCAGATCTGATGCATTTGGGCAGGTTGTCAGGCCAGCATCTCATCTACTGGAGGTTTACTCCTGGTCTTAGGCAAGCGAAAGCTCTCATTTCAGGCTTTTCTGTGAAGAGAACTAAAGAGTTGCTCTCACTGCATAAAAATGAAGTTAGGATTGTTATATGGTACTGCCATCTTAGTAGGCATCTTCATTTAATTGGGATTGTTGGTAGCCCTACTTGCAGGAGATGTCATGATGAGGATGAAACTCCTCCTCTTCACATTTCGTATGAATGTGAAGAGCTTTCATGGCCCTTTCATGGCTGAGGTTTAATCTTTTTGGGTTGCATTTCCCTGCATCAGAGGAAATCTTGCTACAGTCCCATTGAAGAAAATACTATCTTTCACGATTAAGATGGGACTTTTTATGGGATGATTCTGTTGGGGGTGTACAATAGACCTTTGGTGTTCGCAGTGCTAGGGTTGAGAAGGCTCCCCTTTCCTACATCTACATCTAGATGATTTTAAAAATGCAAATAAACATATTAAAAAATAATTTTTGACTAAATCAGAAATGATGTCACAAAACTTTTGTGTCTTATATCTTTTAAATGGAGTCTCAAATCAAAAAACGTCACTAGACTTTTTTATTTGGAAATTTATCCTCTACAAGTGTCTAAATTTTGGCACAATCTTTTTGAATCACCCTATATATATATATAGTCCTTCTGTTGTTTAAATACACAACAGAAAGACTGTATAGGCTTGACTTACAACAGAGTCCAGTTTCAAGAATTTGAAATCCCACCGACATAAGTCAGAAATGATTAGAAATCAGAAATGTCCAAAATTTATGGATTTCTCAATATTAATGTTTACTAGGACACTATATATTATCTTAATAAACATAAAGAACACAAAACTACAAGATTCAGACATAAAAAAGGACATTTACAATATATCAAACCATTAGGTTAAGAAATTGAATCCAGGTCAATTATATTGATCAATAGCAAAATTTATCAATGAAATTGCCATCATCAATACAAGTTGGTCATATGTCAAGGAATACCTATATATTAAGATTTTAAATTAAAATAAAATTTATTTGTGCAATAAAATCCCAATTATCGAAGGTAATTGAACTGAAAAACCTTGGATAACACGGAAAATTCAGTAAATTATTATTGAATCAACTAAATCTGAATCCATCAATATGATGATCCATATTCTATGTTCAGATTAGACCTGTTGATTGAATATACAGGTAATCCTATACTTATGTTTAGATAATCCTTTACTTATGTTTAAATAATCCCATCATAAATCAAAAATGAATGATAATAGTTGCAGTTGAAGGCAGCAAAAAATATTGTTGCACTGTTATGTATGTATGTATTAATAGTGATTATTGTATATCTGAAAACAATGTTTACTTTTTATTATTATGATATTTGAAGCATAGATTAAGTTCTTGAAAATAATGATTGAAATATAAATTAATAAAAATTTAGATTTTTTTATTAAATATTGTTAACTTGTAAAATCATAAATGTTAATTCAAATAAAGTGCAAAATTCTATATTGATATTTTCATCATTACATTTTTTATTTTATTTTTTCTATTTAGTAATGAGATTTCAGGAGTTTATAAAATTTTACAAAATCACTGGACAGCAGATATAGTTTTATTAATAATTTAATCTTTCTATCTAGGCTTTGCATCCTTTCTAACAAGAGGACTATGAAGTACTTGCATTTATGGAGTTAGCCAACAGATAGCCAACATGAAAAAGTTAAACCAGAAAACACCCTTTATATCCTTTCATTTAAAGTTAATATGAAGGATTAGGATTGATGGACTGAGCCAAAATTACCCTGAAAAAAATATAGAGGTGTGGAATATATGGTATATAGATTCAATTCTGGATCCTCCAATTGTAATTCTAATAATGAATAAGAAAAACTTCTTACTTTAGATATTAAATAAAAGCAAACAATAAGCCAAAAAAAGTAAGATAAATCATTTATTCAAACGATTTATCTTACTTTTTTGGCTTATTGTTTGCTTTTATGTAATTCTAATATGTTTCTATGTAGCTAGCTAGCTGATTTATTAGAGACTTTCACTATATAGACCAGTGTCTGCCAAACTTTTTTACTTCACGGCACACTGAAGCAGGGGAATTTGTTTTGCAGCACACCAAATAAAATGAAAATTTTTTCCAATTAATAGAAAAATCATATATATGACTTATTTAAAAGTTTATTTATTATAGATCAACTTCTTATAAAATACAAAATATTCAAATCTGACATTTAACAACAGAATATAAGACAGCTTTCATAGAAATTAGTTATCACATTAATAGCAAATATTTATATGAATGATAATTCCTACAAATATATAATTTTATGTATATACAATGTAAATACAAACCTATGTACCTGTATACATATAAATTGCACAGTTTAAGTTTTAAAAGTATTATCAAATATTAGTACTGTATATTAAATTTATTACTTAAGTTTTTCAAAAAAAGAAAAATATCTTTCAAAAAGTGAAATTATTTTTAATTCAAAATCTATTGATGCATAGAATTATAGAATTCTTGAATATTAATATGATGACTCAGTTTATATAAAATATTTTTCATATCATCATTATAGTAATATAATAACATTAGAAGTGTTAAGTCCCCATATGCTGTAAGACTTATCATTAAAAGATCTCAAAGATAAATAAATCCATCATATCATCAAAAAACTGACAATATCAATTTTATACATCATGTAAGTGATTCCTTATTATAATTTTTAGTTTAATACTAAAATATTCATACAACTATAAATATGGAAAACTATTTTATATTTAAAAATATTTTTTAGTTTTAATATAAAAAATGAAATTCATACTTTACTAATAAAGATAAAAATTATTTTCATAATTATACTGAATTAGAAATATAGATTTAATTTCCCTAGAATAATTACATACTTATAAAGTATAATGCATATAAAAATATGCAGATTTATCTCAATGCATGACATCTTTACAATTTGATAACACAAACAAAATTCTTAATAAAAGTTATGTCTTTAAATGAAATCATTTTTCAAATATGAATATTTATTTTATTAAATATCATATCAAACTGTAAATGTTTAAAAATATTTTAAATATTATAAAATTATATTAAAATTAATCTCTGAAATGAGATTCTCACAAACTATTAATAAAATGTTACTTATCAAACAATAATTAATCTAAAAACATGTTTATATAATCAATATTATTCATGTCTGAAAACTAATTGAATTATGCAGAAGAAACAATAAAGAACTATATAAATTATTCAAAAAAGCATCAAACAACTCTCTGCTTTCTTTAAAATCTATATTGGAATAACCAGAAAGAATGATAGATGGACAGAGCAGGAAGAATATATTACATATTATATATATTAAAAGAACAGAAAATACTTATATAGTAGATTCTCGTTTAATATCACTTCAGTTAATGTCATTTTGCCATTATATCATCAATAAAAACTAAATTAATTAATTAAAAAATTAAAAATTTTAAGGCAGCAAAATGGAATAAAGCCCTATTTTCTTACATTTCCTTTTATAATAGAGAAAAAATGAAATGGAAATCTATAATTATAGAAAATATGATAACATATTTTTATACAAGCACTAACTGAAGTACACAATAACACAGCATAATATTGAACAATATAATCAATATAACAATATAAATTAATTTAACTATACAGCATATAAGACATTCAGCTAGGTTAACTGGGTACAAATACTTTGTCTTTCCAATCAAAGACCTTGGGATCAAATTAGAAACCTACCTCTTGAAAATTTATATGTTAAGTCAATGGAGATTCTGGTTTCATTTACTGTCATTTCAGTTAAAATCACTATTTTAGAGAACCTCATCCCAACATTAAAATATGACCTACTGTACATAAAAATTTAAAGAAGAGTTAATATAGCATACATATTATGCTATATTTTACAGATTATTATGTGAGCATTTCAAATTATTTATTTTTCACAATCTAAACAAAAGTGGAAATCTCATAACTTTCCAATTATTTATATAAATCTTTTCTGTCAATTAAAATATATTATTATAGGAATAGGATATATGATCATTATTAAATTGAAGAAATTAAAAAATAAAGATATTCAATATGTACAAATTATGATTCTTGCATAAGATACATGAATTCTACAAAAAATAAATTTAAAATTTATATTTATAAAAATACTATTTTGCTAAAAATAAATTTAAATTATTTTTTAAAACTGCAATGATGAGCATTTCTTATAATTATAGATAATGATGACTTTGAACAAATCATTATACAAGGGATCAGTCCCCTAGTTATGAAAATTTATACTATGAATTTTCACATATACACACAAAATTTTATTTCAATTTTTGAAACAGTATTCAAAAACTTAATATCTTTTAAACTTTAATAAAATAATATTTAATTTGTTCAAAATTATGTTTTATAAATCTATATTTTGCAATTAACATGTTAATGCATTATAAGAAGAAGGCAGAATTTTCACTAAAAAATCTTATAATCAGATATTAAATAAATAAGTTCAAATATAAGCCCTGATTGATACATATAATATGCATCACATTATATAATATAAGCAGTGTATTCAATACCAATGGGAATAAATTTTATTAATGAATCATATTTATAGTTAAAAGTATTTTCATCACATCACCCAAAATACATGTGATGAAGATGATTATTAATTAATTTTTTTTAATATAAGGATATAATAATTTCAATTTTAAAAATATCCTTATTAATGATGACAACGAAAATACTTTTTCATTAATAATTCCCATTATACAAATATTATAAATGAACTGATATTTCTTCTTCTAATAATATTTGGTTAATTATTATATTCACATTTACAAAAACTGATGAAAAGATTTGAAATAATGAATTTTATCATCATCTCATATTCTGATTTGGCTCAAAATATTCAATATCAATGTTTATAATGATAGAGGATGCTCATCAAATTTCATAAAAGCATCTGTTAATACAGGTGTTCTTTAAGTTATAAACTTGAAGAACACTTGTATTAACAGAATTTGTATTTTGTCATTTAATTTTAGAAAATTTCAAAAATTGTAGAAGAATTTTAAAGATTACATTAGCAAAATACTCCAATAACAAATATAACATGAAACTATAATTATTTATAATATTACTACAGTATTTCAACATGGTAGAAATTCCATTAAAAATTCTTGCGGTAATAATCAGAATGGCAAGATTTTACTTTATCTATTTCATACTGTATATGCAAGTTCGAGAATCAATAACGAGGAGATTGAGGTGGTCGATAGCTTCATCTTCCTGGGCTCCAAGGTAGACAGCAATGGCGACTGGCGCCCCGAAACACACGAAGAATCGCCCTCGGGCACACAGCGATGGTCAAAATGGATCCAATTTGGAGGTGTAAGGACGTATCAATCACACCAAGTGCAGACTGGTCACTGCCATTGTGTTTCCCATTGCCACCTACGGGTGTGAGACCTGGATCCTAACAAAGGCAGACAGTTGAAAGATTGACGTGTTCAAACTGTGATGCTGGAGAAGACTCCTGAGGATCCCCTGGACAGCGAGGGTCACTAACAAGTCAGTGTTGGAGCGCATCAATCCCGATTTTTCCCTGGAAGGTAAGATTATCAGGCAGAAGCTGACTTTTTCGGTCATGTGATGCGAGCCAACTCATTGGAGAAGGATGAGCGGAACAAGACCTAGAGAAAGACTGAAGACCCGTTGGCTGGATACAATCAAGAACATTGAGGAACTGCGGGAATTGGTCAGGGACATGACCCATAGAATAGCCAAAAATCGGACACGATTGAACGGCTAGGATTGGATTGGATTGAATTCCCTAATTTATGCAAATAATTGGGACTGAAGGCCCCAATTATTTGCATAAATTAGAGAATTTGTGTAATTTGTTTATCATTATAGTGAACTTAATACTTTAAAAATAAACAATGATTATTATTTAATTTATAAAATTACATAATTATATATACAGGTACTCATCTACTTATGAACAATTGATGTGATATTTTAAATAGTAATAACATAGGTTTTTAGAAAATTATTTTCTAAACACTTACAACCATTCAACTTATGATAATCCAATCTTACAATTACTCTTACAAATTTCTAAACATGATTATTTTCACAGCATATTTGCTAGAAATATTTTTTTCTGTTTATTAAAAATTTACAGTCAGCCAGATGGCCATCTGGTAAATCAATGGCTTGCTGCATTGAAGGATTCAGTTCAATTCTAACAATCTTATCACTCTGGAGGTCCAGGTTCAATTCTAGTTGTTTTTACATTCTCAGATATAATGAATAATCATTATAACTAGCAATTTTTTGTGGTCCTGTGATGGTTATTATAACTGAGTTTCACTATATTTTATTCCTTTTATTATTAAATGAGTTTTATTATTATATATTAACTATAAATATGCTGTGTATTTAAACATAAAAATCATCTCTGTTTATTTTTCACTTCTTGATATAAAACTGATGTGCAGAAAATAAACAGCACTGATCAAGAGAAAAAATTTATTTCAGAAACATTTTTGACCTATTCATGAGATCTTCTTCAGCTGCACTACTGATACATACAAAGGTTTACATGCATTTTAATGGCAGGACAAAACCACAGTTGTTCATCATCTGATTTTACAATAAACAAGCTGCATGTGGTGAAGAAGATAAAAGGATCTATACAAATGGAATCAGTGATGCAAATTAAGAAATTATAGACTTTAGAAACGATCTGAGAATATCACTAGGTTATAATATGGGGGAATTATATACAGGTATTCCTCATTATATGTGATCTCACTTTACGCGGTTTTGCTATAATGCAATTTTAGAAAAGTAAATAAACTTTCTAAATTAAAAAAAATTTTGTTTAAAAATTGCACCATGCAGATGAGACAAATATGGATGAACTACTCGAGTCCTACTAATCAGAACTCACTAATGAAGAGCTTCTGGAAACATTGTGAATCGTGATGTTCCGAAAACAGGAGCTCTTTGTTACCAAGCTTATCAAACAGCTTTCAACAAAATAAATGACTGAATTTTTTAAACACATTGAGAGTGCCATCAGAATATTTGAAGAAAATGATCCTAATGAGTCTAGATGTGCCAAAGTTGAGAGAGAAATTCAGAATTCTTTGGCTTGCTACAAAGAGCTTCATAGAAAGAGGAAGAATGCTGCCCATCAGCCGAGTCTTGTCTGTTTCATTAAAAAAGTTGAAGATCATCAGCCTATCATCCCAGGGATTTCAAGAGAGCAAGAGAGTGATGATCCAGACTCACTGGATCCAGTCCATTCATCAGCAGAAGTATGTAATGTTTAGGTGTTTATGACACTGTATTAATTAAATTCATTCATTCATTAAAATTTTTTTTTGTTTATAAATTTAAATAATTCATTCATTAAAATTTCCTTTGCTCACAAGTGTAAATTTTTCATTTTTTTTTTTTTCTGAAGAAACTCCTATCCCTATTTAACTTATGCTAATTTCAACTCACTTTACGCAATTTCGTGTTACACGATTATTTCATAGAACCAATTAATCACATAAAGCAAGGGACACATGTCTTATGGAAAAATGAAAAAAATAAATAAAAAATAAAGTTACAATAATAATAATAATATGCATCATACTAATATAATTATGATATGCAGAGCAGTCACAATCAGACTTCCTTTATTTAGAGCCTTCTGTAGTCCGATCTAACAAACAAAATTGCACTGAATTTGGTGAGAGACTAATTAGGACATAGGAAATTAGATTTTATGAAAAAAATTTAGTCATGTTATTGGGTTGTTCAGAAAGTAATTTTGTTTTTTTCATGAAAATGAACGACAATTTATTTATAGTATATAAACATTTTAATTAATTATATATTGACAATTTTGGTCCAACACAAGTTGCCATCTTTCTGTTAGTAGCATGATGCCATGCTCCTTTGCTTGCAAAAAACTGAACCAAGTGATTTTTGACATCCTCATTTAGGCTTGCAAAAAACTGAACCAAGTGATTTTTGACATCCTCATTTAAACTGAGTTGCCAAAAACTGAACCAAGTGATTTTTGACATCCTCATTTAAACTAAATGTTTTGTCGTCTAAAGAATTCTGTAAAGAACAGAATAAGTAATAATCGGAAAGTGCCAGATATGGCGAATATGGTGGGTGTGGTAGCACAGTCCATCCAAGCTCTAACAGCTTCTGGCAAGTCATCAAACATGTATGAAGTTTGCCATTGTCTTTGTGAAACACTATGCTTTTCTGTTAATCAATTCTGGCCTCTTCTGTTTAATGGAATCACTCAATTTGTCCAATTGGTAGCAGTACACTTCTGAATTAATTGTGGAATTGTCTGGAAGAAGCTCAAAAAAACAATTCCCTTGAAATTCCACTAAACAAAGAGTATCATTTTTGATAAATATGGGGTCTCGGAGTGCTTTGAGCCGGTTCATTTCTTCTGCTCCATGATCGCTTGAGTTCAACTTTATTGTAAACAATTTATTTTTCATCAACAATTATGATCCGCTTCAGAAAGAGATCATTTTCTTCACGTTTGAGCAGCAAATCTTGATGTGATGGAGCAAATCTTTCTTCGAGAACATGTGGAACCCAAATATCAACATTTCAGCTGGCCATGAATAGCTGAATTCAATAAATTCAATCTTGTAGCAATTTCTCATGTTGTTATTCAGTGATTTGCTTCAACCATTACCTTTATTTTGTCATCATCAGTTTCAAAAACCTCCAGCACATGGTGCATCTTTAACATCAAAATTGTCAGAATGAAATTTTGCAAACCAGTTTTGGTAACATCAAAATTGTCAAAATGAAATTTTGCAAACCAGTTTTGGTACTGTCAAAATGAAATTTTGCAAATCAGTTTTGGCACTGGCATTCTGTTAACACATCTTCTCCAAAAATGAAATTTTGCAAATCAGTTTTGGCACTGGCATTCTGTTAACACATCTTCTCCTACACTTCACATAACTTTTTTCTTGCTTTGACAGCATTCTTACTTTTTCAATAATAAAAAAGCAAAACATGCCAAAAATCTCCATTTTCTTTTCCATTTTTGATAGGACACCAAAAAAAACTACTGCACAGAATCAAAAAAAATTTTTTATAATATACTTTGAAATGTCAGCTGTCAAAATTTACAATGACAATATGGCTTAGAATGAAATTGGCAGGTTAAAGTACAACTAACGCCACTGGTGGGAAAAAATGAAATTACTTTCCGAACAACCCAATAGAATAGAGAACTGCTTCTACTTAGACTATTTTAGCAAATTAAGACAAAACTAGCACTTTTCAGCAAGTTTTCTAACAAACTTTTTTGGCGAATAGCCAAAAATATTTGTTACTGTAAATCTCAAACTGAAACAAAAAAGCACTTTTAGCAGTAAAGGTTCTCACCAAAAATTTATTAAAAGCAAAAACGTTTTCAATATCATAGATACCATCTTCGGTTGCAAACAATAAAGAACAGAAGAATTACAATTCATTTTAAATGTAAATGGAACACAAAATTAAATTTAAACATGTTGACGTCAGAACATAAATATTCAGAATATAACAAAAAATTTTTTAGAAAACATATACATATGGTTATTTTTAATGGCAAATATAAACATTTAGATATGCTACATACTTTTCTTAATAGCATATTTCCATGCTGGGCTTAAATCTTCCGCTTGCCTAATATTAATGGTATTAGTTGTTTCATTAGCTTTCATAATTTCAAGTTTTTCCCTCATTCGTAAATCTTTGCGATCATGTACGCTTTTGATTACCTTCGCATCTTGCCAAATAATGTCGACATGCTTTTCGTAGGCTCTTTGTGCCAAAGCAGTAACAAAGTGGCCTTTAGAAATATTACTTTTATGTTCTATAAGCCTCTCTTTAAAGTTTCTAGATGTAGCACCTACATATACTTCGGTGCGGTTATCTTCAATATTTCGCAAAGGTATTTTATATACACCGGATTTATAATCCTCGGTCCTTTTATCCTTGTCATTGCGTAACAAATTAAAAATGGTGGGCGATCTCTTAAAGGTATGGGACCTATCGGTGGATTTAAGGGTTTTTTTCACTGTATTACTAACATGGAGCTTGTAAGGCAAGGTGAACCTGGGAGGCATATCTATAGTCGAATTGTTTGATGCTGAAGGCCCTTGTTGGATGGGAGGGGAGGTTTTATTTAAAAATTTGGCTCTCTCTTTCATGTAAATACTTTGCATAAGTTTCATGTTGTACCCGTGTTTCTTACCACAAGCATAAATTCTCTCAAGTTCTTGTTTAAGAAGTGAGTCATTGCTGCAATGCGTAAAACTCCTCCTAAAGTAATAAGTGAAAGCAGATTTTTTATAGGCCCACGAGTCAAAAGACCATTTCGGAATGATAACAGGTGTGGCGGTGGGTTTAACAAATACAGTAATGTTGATGACCCCTCCTGCAGCTCTAATTTTTATATCTAAAAAATTGACTTGAAGATGAACTTCACTTACTTGGGTTAGCTTAAGGGTGAGTCCATATTCTTTTCTGGAAAAATGCTGGATAAGATCATCAGCTCTGTGGTTAGTTTTCCAAAGGATAAAAATGTCGTCCACGTAACTGGAATAAAGAGAGAACTCGTTCGTAAGGCTGTGGTGAAGTTGCTGCTCAACCTCCCTGACAACTATCTCCGCTAAAACCCCAGCCATGGGGCTACCTATGGGAATCCCTTCAAGTTGTTTGTAAAACATCCCCCTGAACTCAAAGTATGATTCGTGGCAAATTAAATACGCAATATCTCGGAGGTGCGCCAAATCTTGGTGTTCAATTGGTGTATGTTCTGAAAGAAATCTGTAAAACAATAAACATGTGGCGTTTAGGTTGAGGGAGGGGTACAATGACTCAAAATCGAAAACAGTCATGAATTCATCGTCTGCGTGGCGGACGCAGCGTAAGCGTTCTAGAAAATCACAAGAGAAGTTGATGCTATAATCGTAGTTAGCTAAAATAACATTACACCATTTAGCAAGAAATTTTACTGTTGTAAGTTGGAGATCACCTTTTCTCCACAATTGGTCTGGCTAATGGAGGCTCCTTGTGAGTTTTGATAAATGCGAAAATTCTCGGACAAGTGGGATTGATAATTTTAGTCCTACTTATAAAGTTAGGTAGATTATGGTGTTTAAGAAGTCTGTTAACTTTCGCTACTAAAGCGTCGGTTGGATTCTTAGCGATTACTTCCGCCTTAGACTCGCGTATATACTGCTTTATGTAGTTATCGTATGTTTCTTTCTTTAACATAACAAGCTTCCTAGATTTATCGTCTCTTGTTATAGTTATTTGCTGGTCGGCGATCCATTCCAAAGTTTGCCGCATTCTCCTGTCAAACCACCTGCTGAAAGACTATCTGTGCGTGACAGGAGAATGAGGCAAACTTTGGAATGGATCGCCGACCAGCAAATAACTATAACAAGAGACGATAAATCTAGGAAGCTTGTTATGTTAAAGAAAGAAACATACGATAACTACATAAAGCAGTATATACGCGAGTCTAAGGCGGAAGTAATCGCTAAGAATCCAACCGACGCTTTAGTAGCGAAAGTTAACAGACTTCTTAAACACCATAATCTACCTAACTTTATAAGTAGGACTAAAATTATCAATCCCACTTGTCCGAGAATTTTCGCATTTATCAAAACTCACAAGGAGCCTCCATTAGCCAGACCAATTGTGGAGAAAAGGTGATCTCCAACTTACAACAGTAAAATTTCTTGCTAAATGGTGTAATGTTATTTTAGCTAACTACGATTATAGCATCAACTTCTCTTGTGATTTTCTAGAACGCTTACGCTGCGTCCGCCACGCAGACGATGAATTCATGACTGTTTTCGATTTTGAGTCATTGTACCCCTCCCTCAACCTAAACGCCACATGTTTATTGTTTTACAGATTTCTTTTAGAACATACACCAATTGAACACCAAGATTTGGCGCTCCTCCGAGATATTGCGTATTTAATTTGCCACGAATCGTACTTTGAGTTCAGGGGGATGTTTTACAAACAACTTGAAGGGGTTCCCATAGGTAGCCCCATGGCTGGGGTTTTAGCGGAGATAGTTGTCAGGGAGGTTGAGCAGCAACTTCACCACAGCCTTACGAACGAGTTCTCTCTTTATTCCAGGTACGTGGACGACATTTTTGTCCTTTGGAAAACTAACCACAGAGCTGATGATCTTATCCAGCATTTTTCCAGAAAAGAATATGGACTCACCCTTAAGCTAACCCAAGTAAGTGAAGATGAAGTCAATTTTTTAGATATAAAAATTAGAGCTGCAGGAGGGGTCATCAACACCACTGTATTTGTTAAACCCACCGCCACACCTGTTATCATTCCGAAATGGTCTTTTGACCCGTGGGCCTATAAAAAATCTGCTTTCACTTATTATTTTAGGAGGAGTTTTACGCATTGCAGCAATGACTCACTTCTTAAACAAGAACTTGAGAGAATTTATGCTTGTGGTAAGAAACACGGGTACAACATGAAACTTATGCAAAGTATTTACATGAAAGAGAGAGCCAAATTTTTAAATAAAACCTCCCCTCCCATCCAACAAGGGCCTTCAGCATCAAACAATTCGACTGTAGATATGCCTCCCAGGTTCACCTTGCCTTACAAGCTCCATGTTAGTAATACAGTGAAAAAAACCCTTAAATCCACCGATAGGTCCCATACCTTTAAGAGATCGCCCACCATTTTTAATTTGTTACGCAATGACAAGGATAAAAGGACCGAGGATTATAAATCCGGTGTATATAAAATACCTTTGCGAAATATTGAAGATAACCGCACCGAAGTATATGTAGGTGCTACATCTAGAAACTTTAAAGAGAGGCTTATAGAACATAAAAGTAATATTTCTAAAGGCCACTTTGTTACTGCTTTGGCACAAAGAGCCTACGAAAAGCATGTCGACATTATTTGGCAAGATGCGAAGGTAATCAAAAGCGTACATGATCGCAAAGATTTACGAATGAGGGAAAAACTTGAAATTATGAAAGCTAATGAAACAACTAATACCATTAATATTAGGCAAGCGGAAGATTTAAGCCCAGCATGGAAATATGCTATTAAGAAAAGTATGTAGCATATCTAAATGTTTATATTTGCCATTAAAAATAACCATATGTATATGTTTTCTAAAAAATTTTTTGTTATATTCTGAATATTTATGTTCTGACGTCAACATGTTTAAATTTAATTTTGTGTTCCATTTACATTTAAAATGAATTGTAATTCTTCTGTTCTTTATTGTTTGCAACCGAAGATGGTATCTATGATATCGAAAACGTTTTTGCTTTTAATAAATTTTTGGTGAGAACCTTTACTGCTAAAAGTGCTTTTTTGTTTCAGTTTGAGATTTATACATGTTAAGCAGTTTGTTTATCATATTTTGAACTTATTGTTACTGTAAATAAATCGTTCTTAACTTCTAGAAAGTGCTAGTTTTTTGTCTTAATTTGCTAAAAATTTTACTGATAGAGGGGATATGACACTGTTGTAGCCCAGGAACCTAATAAAACAAAGTTGATGTCTGCCTGACATTATTTTTATGTAAGACAGAGCACTTACCCACATTGCATAACCAGCATAACAGCTTCTATAGCTTCATTTCAGAGAAGACAGTGATTAACAGTTGCTTTCCAGTTGCACTTACTCCTTTGACATCATTCATGCAATTTTTTGTTGTAGAATTACCTAAATGCAAACATCTATTATGCAGTGTCTTGAACTTTGTAGCCTTAAAGGATATAACATCATATGGACTATTATGGACATTCCTGTAGCCATACTACATTCTGCTGTTAAGAATGCCGTGTACAGGATATAATTTCTGGCCCATGAGAATGATAACTACAATGTTAATACTGTTACAATAATACTGCACATGGATGTTTCAATATGCTTGAATTAGGCACCAAGATCTAACAACATTTACATTTCACTAACTTTCAGAATTACTCTGCTAAACTAAAACGCCATACTCGAATTACATTTTAACTGTTCTACCTTTCTGCACTTTATCTACAATTTTTTTCGTTGTCTCTTTGCTCAATTGAGTGTTCTTCTTTTCAGAATTATTCCTCTGGTCAGTTCTCTTTGAACCCATCCTCACATTTCACTCAAAAAATAATAATAATTACAAATTTTTTACTTTCTGAAAAATGAAGAATTGAAAATTAACACAAACAATACGGATAAACACCAAATTAGCCCAAAAAGAACTGACAAATAGCAAGTGACATTACACAATTCCATGCACGCGCATGCGCCATCCTGCAAAACTCAAATGTCGAATTGCGAAACCGACGAATTGTGAGGCACCACTGTATTTTCAATTATTCATTTCTATTAATAATACAGAACATGCTTAAAATGCTATAGAGTGTCACTGAAGAGGGATGTTTATTCAATAATAGTGTAATAAATATATGATAATTTTGATTTTTTAGCAGATTTTTTTATTGTTACCGGTATATACATTATAAACCTAATTTCATTCTATATATCCAAATTGGTGAATAAAATAATGGAAGTTGTATCTAAAATAAATGTTATAATTTTTCAAAATAGCATTAATATTCATGTAGAAAATTTATATCTATATTAATAATTCAAATTTCAAGTCAATAATCATAATTCATAATAAGAAGTATTTTTTAGGTAACTAACATTTGAATGAATTTTCCTATAAATGAATATGCAATTTCATTTTCAAATTTAAAAAAATTTCAAAAACTGTTCGAGAATTTTAAATCTAATAATGTTTTAAAAGCATCAATTAATATAAAACTATATAAAATACAAAAAGTTCAGCTCTATACTGACATATTACTGACTAAAACTATGTCTTATGATAGACTCCAAAATCAGTATAGAGTAAGTAATAAATTTTTGTCTTATTGGAGAAGTCATCATCAGCTTAACAGTAAGGTAAAAATTACGTAAACCAACACAGCCAAACTTCCCCTGCGCAGGACAAAATCCTATATTAAATTTTTCTGATTATTTTTGAATTAAAGCTATGGTGCCACCATCTGTTGAGTTAATAATTAATTAATTAAATTTTTTTTAGAATTTAGAACTAAGGTGTGCCATCTTTCGGATCACGAACAGGGTCAAGGAACGGATTGTGTTCGTGAACCGAGGTACACTGTATTTATAATTATAATTAACTAAATATAATTATATATTTAGTTTGAATATTTATAACTCAATCCTGAATGGAATCAATAAAAGCTGCAAAAAATGATACATAAATCTTCAACTTAGAAGAGTTAGCCAATTGACATGGATTGGACAAGTAAATTACAATCTTGTCTTAAAAGTTTGAAAAAAGATATATATATATATATATTATTCAATAAATAAATTATTATCAAATCAATTTTTTTTTTGTAAATTTTATTATTTACATACTTATATATTCATGTAGTTCCATTTTTTTTAAAGTGCTACAAAAATTATAAATATTTGTTCTGTATATAAGTATTTATAGATACATCTATAAATAAGTTTTAGAGATATGCAGTGAATTTTATGTTATTTGATCTATTTAAACCACTAGAATTCAAATGATTGAGTTTTCTATCAACATGATATATAACTTTGTGTCAGATCTTGCACTAAATGATATATAGTAAAACAGTGAAAGTTAGATTTAGCACCATTATCCTAAAAAAAACTTGATACTTAATAGTATGATGCTGGTCATTCTCAAACAACGAAAAGATAAATGATTGATTATAATACATCAACTCAATTATTTACAAAACTTAAAATCTAAAAAATATAGCTGTGTGTTTAAAATTTATATTTGCCTGTACTAATTAAGCAAAAGAATATGTAATACCTATTGTTCATAATTCTGATAAATATCTGTTTAATTTATATTAATTTCTCATATTTTCCTTGATAATTTACAATGTTTATTTTTAAATTCCAACATGCAAATAAAAATACTAGTACTAAGTTTTTAATAATAAAAATGAAATTTCATTATATTAAATTATTTTAAATGGCGTCTTTATATGTAATTACAATTTGTTTACATCACATATTTAAATAACACGTGACTATCATCTAAACTTATGGCATTTCCGGAATTTGATCATATGGATTTAAAATGATCGGCGCCAAATGTTTATTTTAATTTCAGAATTTTATATTTTCACTTTTTTCACAAACAAAAATTGCAATATAGTATTATACTATATAAGAATTTAATATATTTTAAGTTTTACCTCATTAATAAGCCCATCTTAAATATATAAACATTAATTTTATTCGAGATCTGATTCTTTCTTATAGATCATACACGGTCATACATTCTTAAAACAGTTGTGCTGTATAGTTGACGCAATTTAGAAATTCAGAAACCAGGAAGAAAGTAATAAGACCTAATAACGCACATTCGTGCTACTTGCTCAACCGTCCTAATGGATAGCAGCTTATATCGCCATCTATCCTCAAAGTAATATGTAATTAATACAAAATTAAAATCAGGACAAACAAAATACTAATCATAAATTTTATTAATTAAGAAAATTCACTAAATCATTTTTAAATCTGATAAACTTTAATTGGGAATAAATAAATAACCAAATATTATTTGCTATTCTTAACCGTTGATAGGTATTAACCTTGGTATTACATATCAAGAAGGTTTAACTATGGTTGTAGCATATCAGTTTTTTTTTATTTCATTATTATTCTATGTATAGTATTATTACAAAATGTTTTTTAATTCATAAATGTGAACACATATTTTAAAATTCAGCACCTTTTTAAAAGTTTGATAGTACTGTACAATAAAATACTATAATATATAAATATAATATAATATATTTATAATTTCTTGATTTAATAGATGGCAGCGAAATACAATGCAACATATTCTTGAAACCTCTGGTTGAAATGACTGAATTCTGTTAACATTTATTCTTCTGCATTTATTATACATGTAACTAACGGTAACAAATAACACAATATACTGTTTTGTATTCTCATTTTGTTTCCAGAAAATATTTTTAATTAAAAATATTGCAATTTTATAAATATATAAATATAAATGATAAAAATATATTACAGTATTTATTTCAAATCAAAATTGCATTTATGAAGGATGACTTGTAATATATTGTAATTGTTTTAAAACAATCAGTTTAAATATGAAAGGATTTTTTAAAAAAATAAGAATTAATTTTATTGGAAAAACATCATTTCGTTTAGTAAGGTACTTTAATTAAATATTAAAGACAAAACTAAATTCATTTCGGTTAATTTTATGCCACTTAACGCAGTATCATATACAATTGAAGCGTTTGTCGTTTCGGCAATCAAATCATTTCAACATGTATGTGCCAAATAGCTAGCAGCATCGTTTATACAGTTGGGCACGTGGGTCGACTCGATTGCCGAGTCGACAAAAACGTGTCATGTATCTCCGGCCTTAGATTGATAGCGTTCTTATGGCACTGATTTTCAGTGGCACTAACCATCCTGTACTTTCATCTTATTATTTAAACTGAGAGTGTTCAGATAACACTATTTTTGAAACAGTAATAACTGTACAGGTCAATTTTACTTAAATAATTTGGACCGACTAACCCGAATTTTTCGTAAGTCAGAAAAATAATATTTTAAAAGATAGGATAGAAGAATAATGTATTCTTAATTAAGGTCGATATTGCAGGTTAAACGAAAATATATTGTACAGCAGAAATTCAATTTACATTAAATGAAAACAGTCACGATGCGTGTATGCCAATTGGTTCGCTGTGTCATGTGTATAGTTGAGAGCCCATTCATTTCAGCGTGTGTGCATGTGTTCATTGGATCGCATCATCCTGTGTACAGTTGGGAAAGTACGTCGACTCGACTTTATAGGCTGAAAACACATGACAAAAACGCGTCGTGTGTTTTCGGCACAAGCAGGGCCGGTCCTAGGTGGTAGGCAAGGTAAGCGACTGCCTATGGCGGCAAAATTTAGGAGAAGCAAAACCGTCTGAACTAGAGCGGAAAAAAATAAACATAACCCATAGGGGCGGCATTTTCTGGATTTGCCTACGGCGGCAAAATCGCTAGGGTCGGCCCTAGTCCAATAAGGTGCATTCGAATTATGATCAACATAGATCAGGCCTGACATAGACGAACGTGGTGGAAGGTGCTATGCTTCCGCCTTGGAAGATTCGAGTTCATTTTCCCGGACTCACATCTCTAATTTTTTCAGGAATCTAGGCCCGATTGGTTGAATTTCATTCTCCACTTGACGACTGATCCTACCAGGAATGTTGGCGGCCCGTTGTGGGCATGAATATGACCCGCCCCTTAGTAATCACCGAGTGGAAAGCGGCACAAAATCACACAAGGAAGATAACATAAACGAAGAGATTATGTCGAACGTCAAAAGTTATCGAAAGTGAGTGAAATTGCAATTTTGGACTAAGGAGTTAATGAATGCAATTAAATAATTCCTAAATCCGATTTTTGAACTATTGATATTTTTATTAGTTTGATGAATAAAATTTTATATCAACGTTTTTTTCTGGTAACTTAAAAAAAACGTACTTTTCGGAAATGATATCCGGTAAGACATTTAATTGATTCTTTTTGAAAGTTTAATTGTTTAATCGGATTATAATAATTAAAAAATTTAAACTACTTTCTAAGGCGACCTGAATACGAAAATTATACTATTATCTCTAGTAATTTAAAAAATTATATAGGATATCTCGTAACTTGCATTGTATAGAATGCTAAATCTTTTGATAAATTTCCATTACTATACCAGTAATACAGTAATGGTCTCCAATCGATTTATGCTAATTAAACAGATATGGGCTTTTAATGTACAATATTGCATCTTATCATTCGGATTTTTTTATTCCAATACTGAATTATTCGAAAAAATATATTATTAATATCTTATTCCATTGAAAAATTCTATAAATGATGAATCTATTTTCTTCTACATAAATATTATATAAATGAATAAATACTATATGTTTCTGAATTTTTCACAGACAACTAAACAGCGAGAAATACCAAAAATACATACGAAAGTCTGCTGCGGTCAGTTTATATTTATGATTGGTCATCAATGTTATTTTACAGCTGTTTTACAGTAATAAAAATAACAATTATCCCATTTTAGTTTAGACATGAATGCTGCCACTTTAAACTATTGTTTCTTGAAGTTAGAACGTTTTTCTTTAATCAATTCATTGTTTATAGCTTACTGCAATCTGATTACTGCTTTTTGTTCTTAAGGCTTTTTTTATAGTTTACTAATCTGATTACTGCTTTTTGTTCTTAAAACTTTTTATTTTCTAATTTTAAGTTAAAACGTTTTTTCTTTTATCAATATTTATTTTTTCGTTGTCTATAGTTTACTGCAGTCCGCGGGCCGGAGGTTGCCCACCCCTAGTTTATAGTTTACTGCAATCTATCTGCTTTTTGTTTTTAAAAAACTTTTTTATTTTCTAATTTTAAGGTATTTTCATGAATGATCTTTCATCAATACTTTTCGTTGTTTATAGTTTACTGCAATCTGATTAACATTATTCTTTGATCAATATGTTTTCATTGTTTATAGTTTATTGCAATCTGATTACTACTTTTGTTCTTAAAAAACAATTTATTTTCTAATTTTAAGAATTTTTTCATGAATGATTTATGAATACAGCATTGACATTTTTTACTGAAATGATATTAGCAATAAAAAATGTCTGTAATTAATGTAACACAATAGTAATACTACATGTTACAAAATAAAATAAAAAAATTCTATGTATATATTTTTTATTCACTGTTCTGTTTCACCTATCCTCATTATTTACATGTTAAAATGACCTTGTTTAACTGTTTCACCTATCCTCATTATTTACGTGTTAAAATAACCTCGTTTAACAGTTTCACCTATCCTCATTATTTACGTGTTAAAATGACCTCGTTTAACGTTTCACCTATCCTTATTATTTACGTGTTAAAATGACCTCGTTTAACGCTATTTGATTTAGCTCTTTGTTTTCTTGTTTTCTTGAAAATAATATACATTAAGACCCCGCGTTAAACGGGATCTTACTGTATATACATACATAACTATCAATACATCACTAAAATACAAAAAAGAGACTGCTTAACAGCTGTACATATATTATATAAAAATTATTTTGTGATCAGAAGACCCCGCGTTAAACGGGATCTTACTGTATATACATACATAACTATCAATACATCACCAAAATACAAAAAAGAGAATGCTTAACAGCTGTACATATATTATATAAAAATTATTTTGTGATAAACAAAGATGCCTTTCTGGCTTTTTTACTTCAAAGTTTTTAATTACAGCATCAAAATTAACATTTTTGGCAAGATGTTAGGTTTGCTAAGTCTACTAGTCGCTCCTTGTAACATGGTATATCTTAAATAATTTTTACAAGCTTTAGTTTACTGAAAGAGCGTTCTGCAGAGGCGATACTGACAGGAATTGTCAGCAAAATATGCAGATCGATGCATATATTTGGAAAGAGTCCTTCCAATTTGTATTTTTTCAAGCAATTAAGGAACTCCATTGGGCTCAGTTGATTGTTTCCAAAATTTGCTCAGTGAACAGATGGCATATGACTCATCTTCATTACAAGATCTTCATTGATTATATCAGCAGGATATTGATTTGCCAGTGATTTTGATTTTTCTTTCAGCTCATCTACAGAAATAGTTAGGTACTTCCAGAGATTTTGTAACTAAAAAGTTTTGTGAACGTCCCTGATATCAGGCGGTCAAAAAGTTAGAAACGTTTCATATTGCACCATCCCAGTGATGGAACTACATTGAGCCGGACTCCGCAATGTGGGGGCCCACAATTATAAGAGGCCCAAATCATCTTTAAATTAGCAACGTGTATAAGTGGACTGTCGATTTTACTAACTCGTACGGACCCCCAAAAAAGTTTGCTCCGCAATGTGGGGGCCCACAATTATAAGAGGCCCAAATCATCTTTAAATTAGCAACGTAATACAGTGGACTGTCGATTTTACTAACTCGTACGGACCCCCAAAAAAATTCGTAAAAAGGAATGGCATTAATTAACATTAGGGACTTTTTGGAACCAACTAAATAGTTCGCAAAAACGCATAGTTCGTAAATTGGAGGTTCGTAAAAACGCGAGTCCACTGTACAATAAAAATTAAATGCACCATGAAAAGAGTGAAACATTCATTGAATCAGAGCAGTGCGGCAGTAGGAACAATAGCCAAAAATATGGAAATAAAAGATGTGATTACAGATTTTGCAAATTTAAAATCCAGGAGGAAGAATTTTAAATATATTTTCTTTTGATATTTTCAATTGTGTTTTAAATAACGAATTTTGTTCTTTTTTGTTATTTTCTAATAAAAATATCTAGATAAATTTTTTATGGTAGGTACCCGAATAATATTTTGCAGGGGGCCAAAAATTTTAAGTTCTGCCACTGCACCACCCCGTAAGGATTAGCATCTTATCGGCAGAGGCCCAGGAGACCCATGAGAGAATATATAAAATAGAGAAAATATGTAAAAAGTCCAACATTTAAATTTGAGATCCATTTGCAAAATACAATTTTCATTTTTTCAGGATCCTTAATTTAATTTTCATTTTTATCTCTCCATTCGACTTTATCGGGAATTTGAATTCCTGTAATAAGTACGTACTTCACTTTATATCAGCGGTCTCAAACTCGCGGCCCGTATGTCGCATGCGTATCGTGATATCTTTTTTGTCGCATTTATTATGTTATTGTCAAAACCCGAAATTAGTTAAAATCCGATTTGCCTAGTTGAAACTAGTTTGAACAAAGCCCGTTCGTGAATACTAGAATTCACTACATTTGTTAGAAATTTCTGGTTTTCACTAAAACTTCTCTAGTTAAAACTCGAGCTAATAAAAACTAATGGCTAGTGAAAACTAGTATTACTTAAAATTTCTTTTACGAGGATAAGCTTGATATCTTCCTAATCGTGCAATCTTGCGTTAGAAGGGAAAAATAAAAACCTAGCAACTGAAATCTACAAAAGAAACGTATTTATGAACATTGTAACCAAAATTTACAGAAGAAATATATTTATGATGAAGGTTATTTGCGGTGAGAGTTCATATCTGATACATGTGTTTTTTTTTGGTGACTGTTTTGTGATTTTAGCAAGTTTTACAAACAATTAGCTGAAAAATAATCATCCTATATTTTCTAAATGATTAGAACTATATATCTCGATTATCGCGGTTAATGTTGCCACGAAAAATACCGCAATAAACAGGAAGTGACATCACATTTGGGCGTCTGTTGTCTGTTTCTGCAGTACGTTCTGGTGATGTGGAATCCAAGCTTAAAGCTTTCATTTTTTATCCTTCTGAAGAAACCACCTACCCTTATCTCACCCATGCTAAATTCAACTCACTTTAAGGCCAGTTCACACTGCAGCTAGTGCGCGAGAGATATGCGTTTAAACGCGAAGATCACTATGGCAACGTAATGACCTCGTCAACGCGCGTCAGTATTCGCGCGAATCTGCCGAATAGACTCGCGCGCTAAACGCACGCGTCTATACACGCTGAGTGAACCAATAGAAATCGGAGTTTCACTTCCGCCTCAATTTTAGTCTTATTGTTTGTATTATTGATGCATAGTTTCCATGTAACAGATCGTCATATTTATGATGAAATAGAATTCTAGACTTATTACGTATTTTTTTTTTTGCGAAATAAATCAAATGGGTGATTAATTAGGCACAGCGTACTAATTGTATCGTTAAAATAATCACATTTTTTGGATATTGATAAAAGTTTAATTGATGTAATTTTAATATATTTTTCATGAATCATCGTCAAGCTTCCTTAATTAAACACTTAGTTGATTTAAAATTAATAATAATCAAACAGATTTGCAAAAAAATTTTCCCCCACACAACTTATCAAAATGAAGGACGTATACACTACAGTAAAATAAGTCAACTGCTGTCATTGGTTAATCAGTCAATATGCATGTCCGTCCATGATTGGCTTCCTTCAAATACACACGCCGATATGTGAACAATACGAACGTGATCACTCGCGGGTGTGTGCGTATTTAGCGGGGCATCATAGACATACGTGTCTTGCGCACTCGCTGTAGTGTGAACCGGCCTTAAAGCGAGGGACACCTGTACTGTCTTCCGATTCTTTCGTCAAATATAGAAATGGCTTTATAATTTTTTGAACATGAATTGCAGCTTATCATTAAAGAAATTAATATGTAAATAGTAGTTGAAACAATCAATCTTTCAGGTGATTTATCTCAAATAAAAATATTTTTTCTTTAATGCATTCATTTTAAATGCGGTCCTCCAACGGCCGAATTGGCCACGTGGAAATGCTTCGGCTTTCCATTCTGGAGGATCCGGTTTCGATTCTGGGATACTATTCCTTGGAAATGTTTATCATGGAATCTGGACTCGGCCCTTCGAGTCGCGTCCTCCACATTCCGGCTGAACCCTCTGAAGGGATGGACAGCCTTAGAAGTGCTTGTTTCACCTGGTCACTTAGTACTCCACTTGAGTGAAAAGTGGCGACATCTGTTGCCAAAAAGAACAACGAAAGATGTCTAATGCGGCCTTTTGAAAAGAAGAATGTTTTGGATGAGATCACTGGCACTGCTTATACAAAAAAAAAAAAAAAAAAAAATTAATAAAAAAAATTATTTTTTATTATAAATTTATTTAGATCAAATAATTTTTAAAAAAAAAAAAAAAAATAATAAGACAAATTTAGCACTCATTTAAGTTTAAAAATTTTTCCTATTTATATCTTCAAATATAGTACATTTATAATATAATAGGTTTAATGAAGCTAGATATTGACGATTAAATGTATCCAAGAAGCATCCTGGAATTAGATACTTTATATGAATATTATTATTATTGATGCTGTCGATAGATTTGATAACATTGAGTCTAAATTCTTTTCCAAATAGATGACTGTATATCGGCAATTTAATCGTTTTAGTTGATCTATATTCTTTTTACAGTCCATTGAATAAGTTAAATAAATATTAATAGAATTACAATACAAATTTTCTTAGTTTCTCTAAAAATCATATTGAAAAAAAATTTAAAATTTGATCTATATTCTTTTTACAGTCCATTGAATAAGTTAAATAAATATTAATAGAATTACGATACAAATTTTCTTAGTTTCTCTAAAAGTCATATTGAAAAAAAATTTTTAAAAATAATCTGTTTTGCATTCCAGCTGATAACGTAAGTTTGCTGAGAATTTCAATAAAATTTTTTAAAATATTAGAAATATTTTTATTTAATTTATATTTTCATAAAAACAGTTAAAAATATTTACAAAATCCGTAAAAGTAATGCAATTTTTATAACTTTAGATTACCGTGTTTCAAGAAGTAATATTAATAAAAATCATTTATTCTACTTAAGAACTAAAGAGAAAAGTGAGTACATTGCGGTACTGTAGTCGTTGACTATCTCCTGTACAAGAATCATTACGGCCGAAATTAAATTCTCTATAAGTTTCATTTTATATTAAATATTATTAGTTTAGAAATGAGATGCTAAATTTGAAACTTCAGGTTCAATTAACGCAAGAACTAGTACAATTTAAAAATAAAAAAATCGGTTGAGAAAGTTATTTATCTTCTCTTCTTCTCCACCTGTTCCGCAGGTATCTTTACAGGTTGCTCGGTTCGATCGATTTCGATAAAATTTATACCGTAAGTATTTGATAGATTACTTAAAGTCCCATAAAAATTTCTGTCCAATTGCACCAAAATGATGGGATGTTAGTGAAGGATGGTCTCATATGTAAACACCTCTACAGATCGCATCGCTCACCTAATTTCGATTAAATTTATAATATATAACATATGTTTATTATGTTATTTAAAAACTTCTAAAAATTTTAGAATAATCGGACTAAAAATAAAAAAGAGACAGATAAACTGTTTTCATCTTAAAATAAATATATAAATGATATCTACTGAAAAACACATAGGCTTATATATCGAGAAATAAAGATATTTGTTATAATTTAAAATAATTTATTTGGTTGAAGATTTAAAAAATAATAAAATAATCTTTTCTAAAATGTAGCAAATTTTATAATTTTTCAGCACTGTGCAATACTTGCATATTTTTTTTCTGCATATTGGATGTATTTGAGTAGATATATACAATAATCGCAAAGAGCTGAATAACTATTAAATTTTACTAATCTATTTAAAATTAAATAGTGCTTATAAATTAAAATAATTATTATAACATGTAATAAAACTTAATTTTTCTAAATAGTTGATATATATTTATTAATATGGAATTAAAATAACTTACACAATAAAATTACTTTTTAAAGCCAAGCGTAGTAGATTAATATTTAAACATTTTACTATTGAATAGAAGCAGAAAATTTCAATAAAATGGTAACCAAAGTAAAATTACACTTATTTACAGACACAAAGAACTATAAACTGCATTGTAGTACTGATCTAAGTTCACTTATATATTATTTTCGATTAGTATCAGCACAAAAAATGTGAAAACTTTATGTTATCTGAGTTAATTTTTAATCCTTGTAACAAATTATGTCATGGTATTTTCCCCCTAGAATTTATAACTATTTACATAGCTCATTATCGGAAAACAAAATATTTTTAGTACATTTCTCGCGGCTTTAACTGATGACATTTCAACAATCCTTGGGCTTTATTAGAATCCGAAGAATCAGAAGAGGAAAGTAGTAAAAAAATCAATCAAGATAATCTTACTACAGACTCTCTATATTTATCAAAAAATAAAACAAATATTTTCTTATCAAATTTTAACTTGAATTTCATTTATTATTATTTTTATAAATTTATCAAAACACATTTAGTCGAATTTTTCTCGTATTGAAGGAAATTCTTTTTCAAGTGTCCAGTTTCTAAATCCATGCTCTTGTGAGACTACACCACCACCAGAATCCAAGTTGTTGGACCTTTGTTCACAAATCTCTTTTAGCCATTATATATTTTCATTCTTCTTTTTCTTTACTCACCCATTTATTTCTACTTCTTTCTAAAATATAGTTATTTTTTTTAGAAAATCTTCCTTTGTTTTGAACTGAAATGACTAGAAATAAATTTTGTGTTATTCTATTCAATTCATCTATTTTATCCGAAACAGAATTTAAGCAATTTTTTATTTTTAGTTTTTATATTTTAGTATATTCCTTTTACATCAATAATTTAAATAAATTCACATTGGAAAGAGCTAGCTAGAATAACAATATTATCTTTTCTTTCGGTTTATAGATCTATGCGTATCTGTTATAAGTTATACTATAATATACTGTTTGTGTTCGATGGTTATCGATAACAAAATAGATTATAGGATTTGTAAAAATAGAAATAAAATGTCGTAACAAGTCCCTAATCTAGAACTTACTCAACTAGCATTGAACTGTAAGTACCACAAGAAAAAAAAAATATATATATATTTTTTTTTATCGGGATTGCTTTCGGTCTGATAACCAAACTTTCCTCAATTTAATTTAAACTTTTCTTCAAAGATTCCATCAAAACTTTAAGATTTTTTTTATATTATAGAGTTTTAAAACTTTCTTTTTTTATTATCGATGTCGTGGGAAGAAATTTTATAAGCATTCCAGTAAAATTATATTCCGACTTTTATTTATAAAAATTTCGATAATTAATATTTTGTTACGAATATAATACAAGGATAAATGATTTTTCTTCCATATTACATAATTAATTAACGATTGAAGAGGTTCTTTCATTAACGAAATCCATACGACTCCATAGGAAAACGTTAATACATCCTTACTATATAACGTTATTATATAAAAATATAATCGTTTTATTCGAAATTAAATTTATAAAACAGTCTTATTGACATAATATAATAAATTCTTTTTCTTTTTTTCCCATTTAATATTTTTATTTAATATAAATATATCCACCAAGTTAGCTGATCGATTTTTGCATTAGAGTTCCAATGGATATCTTTTATTTATAGAAAAGAAAGTAATTTCGATCTTAGTAAATGCATTTTCCGAGAGACTGAATTTCCACATTATCAAAATGGTCAACTTATTCAAGACGAAACATTTGTCATTCATTGACGAAACATTGTTGTTGTTATTACTTTATTTTTGTGCAGCGGCGTAACTTTATTGTGTACCTAATGTTATTTTTATATCCTTAACGCTAAAAGAGTAAGTGCTTAAAGAAACCTTATCAGCGGGTAATAATTATTTTGTTAGTTGCCGTGTATTATACCTTAACTGTAAATGCGATATATAGCAGTATATATCGGTTCTGTTAGGTGACAAAACTACTAGATCCGCGCCATTAATTCTAGTAGTAAGACGTCACGTGAAGAAAAATAACTCTCCTTTATTGTGTAACTTTAGTTTTAGAGAGGAAAAAAATTCTTCTTCAGTATTATTAAAGTATAAAGTTTCTTCCATAACCATATGAAACTATATAGCTGATAGTAGTAATTAAAACCGGTTAAGTTAGTGCGTCGTATTAGTCTGCAAATGCTGAAACATATGGAGCTAAGCAGAAAGTAAATAGGCTTTTATGAGAAACTAAGAGTTATTTTTCGCTATGTTATTTTAGTCGGCAATTGGATACTCTCTTTTCCTTATTGAATAAAGCTTTATTGTTGCACATCATTATTCGGAATGAATAAGTCTTTTATGCCAAAACAAACTAGACTTGTTCTTACTGGGAAACATGCCTTCGAATAAAAAAATAACGATTTAATTAAAAATATTCGAATTTTATATTAAAACGTGAGAATATTGTCTTCAGATAAATGAATTTAAAAGTATTATACTGTATTTTATAAGAAGTTTTTAAATTATGGCATA
The DNA here is from genome assembly GCA_000484575.1 of Olivierus martensii. NCBI lineage: Eukaryota > Metazoa > Arthropoda > Arachnida > Scorpiones > Buthidae > Olivierus > Olivierus martensii. Next base: position 67,059 of record AYEL01090847.1, on the reverse strand, counting down.
AAAAATTAAACTTAATTAAAATATAACCAATTAAAATCAGTATGTGTTGAAGTGTGTTTATATTTTGAAATTATTTACGTACGTATATTTTTTTTATGAGAGAATTTTCGCTGTAAAAACTGTGTTAAAATTATATACATAGTAACTGTACTAGTTAAAACAGTAATCACTTTGTTGTATGACTTACATCATGAAACAAGAGTTGCTACTAGAGTAATTAGTTTCAAAATTAAAAAATATTCTCGATTTAATATTTAATTTTTTTAAAATTTTATTAGAGATAATAATAAAATTTTTATTTTGATAAATTTATTAATCAATATAGGCTTAAATATATATATGAATTATATATAGAGGATGTTTTATATGCAAATAGATAGTCGATACTTTCAGGATCGATCCTTTAGAATAAAAGAATTAAATTATAACAGAAGTTTTCTGAGTGGATGCTTAGTTTTCGAGATAAACAGTTTCAATTTTTTTTTGATGTCATATGGGGGTTGTGATTTATCATCTATACAGGAATCTCTTAATTAGTGCGCTTAATAAATCCTCGCAATACACCGCATATATCAAAACTGCACTAATCAAACTAAAAAAACCAATGGGAATAATTATAATGAATCCTGGAAAATATTAAAATTATAAACATGTATTTTTTTTTCTCTCTCTCAAAACATATCTATATTGCATTACCTATATTTTAAATCATTGAGGAATGCGTATAAGTATTTAAAAATTCATAGTAAGAATTAAAATATATTTTTCACAAAAAAATTATTTTACAAAAATTGCTTAAATTTTGTAAAAAATAATTTACAATTTCAAAAAAAGTTTTAAGGATTTTGTCCGGATTTTGTCCTATTAGGCACGTCCGTAGACATCGAATACTCGAGAGGAACTGAAGGCAAGGCTGGCTATATAATATTATAATGGCTATTATTAAGTAGTTGCTATTCACACTAAATTTATTAATAAATAAAATTACAAACGAATTTAAAATATAAAAATTAGATAACGAAAGTCGTAATATTATCAGAATTAAAAAATAAATAAATAAATTTATTGCAGTGCTCTAATCATGTAGATTGTAGACTGTAATCTCCGAGATTCAGTTGCCAACGCTTCAGATTGTTTACAAAAAAAAATCACACTCATTGACGCGCACTAATCAAATTTGGCACCGCATATATTAAGGGATAATCTGAAATTTTTTTGCGCACTAATCAAAACCGCATTAATCAAACCCGCACTAATCAAGGGATTCCTGTATAATATTTAAGTTTACATAAATTGAAAGATATGTAAATGACACTAATTTTTTTCCTTGTTTTTCTTAATATTTGTTATTATTATTATTGTTATTTTTAAATAAAACGTGTGCTTAAATAAATATTCGTCTAATAGTATAATATTTATATAAATGTCGAAAAATTATTAACGAATTTCTCATAGATAAGCATCTATATTAGTTCTGAAAATAACAAGAAAACAAACGCAATTTTAAGAGAAACAATAGAGAAAGTTGGTACTGTTTAATCCATCAATTGTTTATATTGAAATATTGCATCATTATAAGTCGCAAAAGTGTTATGACATCACAAAATCCTTAAAACTTTTTTTGGAAAGTCAAGTATCCAATCAAAAAACTTCTCTTACAGTTTGAGTTTTATTTTATTTTAAGCAATCAATGCTGAAAAATAAAGCCCACTTTTCTACATACAGTATAGAAAATTTGATTAATTTTTTTAGTAGATCTACTGTATTAATTTAAAATTAAAAACAAAAATTACACCTCTCATCAAAGAAAGATCAAAATTTATTATTAATTATTGAAAAATCTTAATTATGTTATTCAATGATGTTTATTTAAAACATTAATTTATATACGCATTTATAATAATTTGTGTGATAAATTATTAATATATAAAATTTATGATTTTTTTTAGTGGCAAATATATCATTGATTTTAAAAAGTTTTCGAGGGTGACGCAATATCTCTTCTAGATACGGAATAATTTGTATTCTAGCAAGGAAATTTTTATAAAAACCATTTATGAATTCTACTGAAGTTTCATCTACTGTATTTTTCAAAACGTTTTCAATATATATAGAAATTCCTTCTTAGGGAGAAAAAGCAATTTATACAAATAGATCTTTCAGCGCAATAATTGAATTATTCAAACTTATTTCTTCTGAATCTCAATTTACAGTGTGTTTAGAATTTGAATAACCCAGTTAATTCAGTGATTTAAGCAAATGATGTACTTACTTTGAGAAATATAAGCAAAGATTGAGGGCATCAACGATTTGAAAAATTCAAATTTTGGATAATTCGAATATTTTATAACTTATTATATTAAAAAAAAAGTGGTTAAATTTCAAATAGTGTGAAAGTTTTATTTATAGTGCTTGTAAGTTCTCATAGCATTCGTTTAAAGGCTGTTTAATAAAGTTTAGATGCTCTAGACAAAGTTTTCTAGCTAACTTGGATCCTAGTTTATCTGGAATTTTCATCTAATTTCATCCAATCTATTCAATTTCAAGCATATCCAAGTTTATCAATCAATGCTATGCTTATCCTACTGAATACAGTGATATGGAAGACATACAGCTTCTAAATAGGATTATCCTTAAAAATTTTACTATTAGTATGTTTCAGCAATGTATAAAGCTGAAGATTCACAAATTGAATCAAAAATGTTCCTGTTTTATTAAAAATGTTTAAATATAATTCTACTTAGTGGCTGTATGTTTTCCATATTACTCTATCCAAGTTTAACCTATCATCTGATATATATATTTTTAAACTGAATAACTAAAATATTTTTATTATTATTTTTTTGAGTAGGCTACAGCTTAAATAATTTTTCTTTGTTAGAAATAATTTTCAAATTTTTATTATTTTATTACATAAATTTAATTGAAATCAATGTGCCTGTACTATAAAAGACGTTTTGTTGTTTGAATCGCTTCACATAGTTTTTTTTTTGTAAGCTTTACATAGTTTAATTTTGCACATCAAGATTTTCGACTCAGAAAATTAATTTCGTAATATCTCCTTTTATAAGTTGTGACTTCAATTAAATAAACAAATTCAATAATAAAGAATAATCTGGTTAATTTATATGAAAGTCTGTTTTAATAATAAATGAATCATTGAAACTCTCTGGCAAAAATAAAATAAAAACTTTTTTTAGTTACACTTTGATGCTTAATATAACATTTTGTGTGGGTCTGGAAATCGAATTTAGAAACCCAATAAACTTACATTAGTTCGATTGTAAAGCAAAATTAAGTTTTCGTTCAAAGTAATTAAATCTACTACAACCATATTAAAATGCATATCAAAAGATAAAATTGCTTTTAAATAGTTTCTCCAATATCTCATTCAGAAAATAGTCTATAGAGAATGCAAATTTTTTATTTACTCGATAACGGGTTAAAAGCAGAACGGAATGAAGAATAATTGAATAAATTAATTTAGTTCGAAAATTTTTCAAACAAAATCATTCTAATTAATTATCGGCAATCGAGTTAAGGCTATAATTTGCTCAATGTTTCACTTAGAACTAAGTTTAGTTCACTCTTTAAAAGATCGAAAGAAATATTCAAGATTTTATCCGAATTTAACAATTTTGTTAAGTGAAACAACTGAAATTTGTAAAAATCGCTTCGCTAGAATTGATTTTTGCTCACTTCCGTAGAAACGAATAAGAATAGACATAAATTGTAAAATAATCAAAAATTTATACTCGTACCGAAAATATGAATATTTATTTGCTCCGAACCTGCATATAAATTCGAAAAATTGTTTAAAATATGCATACAATGTTTTCCTATTTTCATACATATTTCATACATAATATTCTTATAAAATGCAAAAGATAGTCTGAATAATTATGCTCTCGCATATCTCAATTTTCAGGACTTGCAAAGTGATTTAAACATTCTATTTGATTAAAGCTTATGTAGTCCATTGAGTCGAAAATCGACTCATCTATTGACAAACGTTTAATCTTTAACCGAGTCTGTTCTCTCGAGATAAACAGTTTTCAAATTATTATGCAAATAAAAATAGCTTGGAGCGTAAAATCAATTTAGAATAAGTTTATCGTTATTGACTATAGTTTTCCATCTACATAGACTGTAACTCTATGTTTAACAATATAATTGTAGGAAAGTTTGTAATAATTAGACATTAGTTCGATTCTCTGTTGATGTATCTATCTGTAAGGCCTCTAGTTATTAGCTTTGACTTCACTAATAGTCTTGTCAACTGTACGAAGCAATGACTGGAACTTAGATATCTTTCATCAGTGAGTAAACAAAATGTTCATCATTCTAAATGTTACACGTTTGTTACTGTAACACGATTATACTCTTCATAATCATCATCTAAAATACGAGTTATTCATTTTTTTATGTGTATAACAGATAAAATGTGATTAAATAAATGCCTGAAGATACATTTTTGATATTTTTGTTACGTGAGAACGAATGTTTGATATAGTTTTTAAAATCAATATTTATTTTCGAATTTTTATTTCTTTTCTTGACGACATTGCGTATAATAGAAAGTTTTGGTAATTAATTTTATTTAACTTTCAATTAGTGAAGAAGAGCTTAATTGATCAGAAATTTTATCTGAACATCAGCCTCTAATTATATTTAATTAGAAAGGTTGACGAAGGAAATAACTTAGAAAAGCACACATATTTATCTGATAGAATATCTTAAGCGTGCCTTTGCAAGAGCAAAAGTTTCCATGTTTTTCCAAGTCACGTTTCCAATGATTCTTCCTCATCTGATGTTATTAAATGTTGGCTCAATCGAAGGAATGATGACAGAATGAGATACTGTACAAGTATCCTACACAACTATCGAGTTTGCGTACGTGATTTTGCTATAAACTAGACAATTCTAGTTATTTACTTGATGATGATAAAAAAAACAGGATAATTTGGAAAAATTTTATGAGCCATTAAAAGCGTGGCTTATTTAAGAGTGGTTCGCATAGATATAATCTTTTTTACTCATTTTAAACTTGTGATCTACTCTAGAAAATTGTTTCAAGTTTGATTTTCTATGTAGATTAATCGAATTGCACGATGCACATATTTTTCATAATTTTAGAGCGCATAAATAAATAAATTATAATTAATATCGAGAGCTAAATAAATATTTAAATTCAGTTTAATTGGATATCGATGACGTCTAATTCGATTTACACTTCCATGATTTATAATTTACAAATTCTCGAATTAACGAAAATAAATAATATAAAATAAAATAAAAATTGTCATGCATCTGAAACGGTTCGGCGATTTGGAAAATTAAATGGATTTGGATAATACCTGATGTAGGAAGAACCATTCATAGAGTCTTTCAGAGTCGAAAGAAAGGATATTCAATTAAACTAGCCTTAATTTTAATATTAAATTAATTGAGTCCACGTCTGTATCCGTTTTAGAAGTTTAACTGTATGGAGTTTTATTAGCAGACATCAGGAATTTTTTTTTTTAATAACTTTTGATTTAATTGTATTTAAGAAAAATTCTGCGAAAATGGTGTAAAAAATGTGCAAGAAAATTACATTCTACTCTTTATTAACATTTGCTGTCATTGATTATTAACAATTAATCGTAATTCTCACATATTTTTGATGACTAACAGAACTACTTACTGCTTTTTAATTTCTTTTTCCAACATTATTTCTTTAGTATAGTTGCATAATTTATCATCATTTATCAATAAAATAATTAAGATAACATAATTCTTTAATTTTCATTCGTGCTTATTAACGTTATAATTGTTCGTATCTTTTAATTTTATCTTTTTGTATTTTAAATCAATTTTTTTACGTGTTTCAAATTTTTATCTTAGTTTTGATATAATTCAAGTTTTCAATGAATTGTTAACAATTATAAATTTTACAAAATTTAATTTATTAGCAAGTCGACAAGAAAAAAAAATGATCGATTAAATTATTAAAATTGCTGTTGTTAAATAATTTTCATTTATTTTAATACGATTTTGATTAAAATTGGATTTCATTGATAAATTTTATAGAATTCATGAAATAAAGTTTGAAAATCTATTTACTGGCAACTGAATTTTGTTTCATGCAAATATACAGAAATGATGAAACCACTAGAAATTTTTTTTTAATAAATTTGAATGCACAACTGAATTTTGTTTCATGCAAATATACAGAAATGATGAAACCACTAGAAATTTTTTTTTTTTTATAAATTTGAATGCTAAAAGTGAATTCATTCGTATCTCCCTTTTTTCCTTCGAAAAAAATAAGTCCAATCGAGCTTTTATTCTGTTATATAGAACTATATCTCAATGATAGTAATTTAATTACGATTTAATAATACTATTATTTAATTATGATTGGTCTACTTAACTACATTAAAGTTATGAAAAAACATAAAGGCTAGTTATTTTTAGTTTAAAATAATATGACTACTTCGTTGTGGAATGTCAAATCGGACATATAATATCCGTTAAAATCTGATCAGATAAGATGTCATAGCGAGATGAAGATTGAGACAGACAGCGAATTAGGATTCCCAAATCACATCATAGAACAGTGTCGAAAGTTTCGGAATCCTTATTTACAAAGCCGATTCCTTATTATTGGCTATTTTTCTTTATTTTTAAAACCGAGATATGTCAATCAGAATTAATTAAACGATATAATTTTCTATTTTTGGCATCGACAGTAATAGAGAGGAAGAGTGTTGAAACCTTATAGATGCACTTATTGTATCCGTGAATACAAGATGGCCATTTGTTCCAATCGATTACGATAAACGATAGCGGTTAAACTGAATTTTGAATAATCGATAGATATTTTTAAATTTATTGCAGAATATTTTCCGTATTAATTTTAATTGATCGAGACTTTGGACCATTCTATGTGATATTCGAAAATTTATTGATTGACAATAAATTTACTCTAGCTGTTATGTTATGCCATCCGTGTTAACATCAATTGTTGATTGCATTGTATAGTATTCAATTTAGCTCGATTGTAGATTGTTTTAAAGATTGTAAAACGTCATTATTGGTATCAGTTAAGCCAAACAATCAATCAACAATACTTTTTTATTCACACTGAATGGAACGATCTGAAATCATCATTTTTTTTTTTAAATCTGTCTTCACTTTTATATTTTCTTCTATTTTAAACTATAATTAAAAAAAATCAATTAAATTTTATTCATAAAAAGTAATTATTAGTCATACTTATAATTATTTTGACGAAAGTAAAGTTTATCTTCATCTATAAGTCAAAATTTATATATATAAATTTTGATTCTGAAACACGAATATATTAGAAAAATTAATCGATGTAGAGTAAATTTTGGAAAATTTTAGGATTAGATATTATATTCATAAAATTATAAAATTCTGAAAATATAATATTGATTGTATTTTGATAAGAGAATCACCTAGATTTTTCTTTGCAATCGTTTAAGGATGATATAAATTATTGTTGAAAGAATCAAAATGCTTTTTTATATTAATGATTGCATTAATGAAAGTAAAATATAAAATATTGTAAAGTTTATATAAAAAATTCTTATCACAGAATAATGTCTAATGAGAATAATTCTCGAGAGAAAAAGTTTTTGCTACAAAAATTAATGTTATAAAAATATTTCAAATTATATTTGTATATTATAAAATTATATTCCTAGTCTTGTCACTCGGCTCTTCTCAGGAAATTATCTGTTATAACTATAATATTAATAAATTTAAGAAAATACAGTAAAAATGAATGAATCCATAGCTTATTTCTAAAATTTATATGATATTTTAAGTAAGATAAAACAAATAAAACAGAAATTTATTTAATAAATTTATAATTTTTAAATGCAAATATAAATTTGTATAAAAAAATGCAAAATCAGAACTGGGAGATTATTTTTTATCTATTTTAATTTAATTTTTCCAAAAATTGAAAAGCAGTGGTTTAAAAACTGTTAATTATATGTATAAATAATCTATTCTATATAATATTGTATAGAATAGATTGGATAAAGTTATATTTATTCTCACCTCAGCTTAATCAATTATAGATGGTAACAAGTAAAATATTTATAAATTACTTTTAACAAAAATTAATTAATTACTGATATAAATACCGATGCTTTATTTGCAATTAGCCTATTAATGTTTCAGCATATAGAATTTATTTATTTTTAAGTTTTATTTTTAAGCAAAAAAAAAAAATTATCGCAATCAAATAACTTTTGAACTTGACCATAATCTATTTTTATCATTCATCTGTTTCTATCTTAAGTAAAGTTTCATTTAGATGATTCGCCACTACTATGCAGCATCACCATCTTCATCTCTCAACGTCTCTTTTGATCCATTTCAACTCTCCTGTTTAGATTTTCATTTATTTGAATTTTTTCTTCTTCTTCGTTGATCTTGTTTCTCTAGGAGTGTTTCCATTAAAGCTCTGATCAATTCTTATCTTCCATTTTCTTTTCAAGATTTAATGATCCCGACAAGTAAATGGCTTCCAATTAATTTTCATATTTCATAATTTCAAATTTATAATTACAAAGTATAAGAATTAATAAAAATAGACAAATATTTGTTTATTGTTATATATATGTATATAACAATAAACATAAGAACTTGTGGGAAGATCTAATTCCCTAATTTCCAAATTTGGAATCTCTATCTTCGAATTATTAAAAAGTTGGGCTTGAATGTATACATCATAAAATAGCATAACAAAATAATTCTATAATTATTACAGGGAAACCCTTACAAGTTTGAACGTCCGCCATTTTTAAATTGTTAAAAATAAATAATTAATTAATGTGTCTTCGAGTTCATTATCGATGACGACAATTTTTTACTAAATATTGTAAAAATCTCAAAAATTAGTTCGAGATATACTAAGAGAGAGAGGATCCCATAAGTTTAAATGGTCGCCATTTTTAAATGGTTGACATTAGTGAGTTAAGTTACCTGTAAAGAATGTTAAGAATTTCTTCAGTTTTGATCCAAAAAAAAAAGATAAAAACTGTATGTTGTAAATTTAACATTTTAGATTTTTCACATTAATTTTATCTCAAATCCCATTCCTATCTTGTCATCATGATCCTAGAGTTATCTCGAAGGGTTGGAAATTTTCAGTTATAATTCCATTATCATGCAAACGCGAACATAATAATAGATAAACCGTTTAGGTTACAATTTATTCTGAAATTATCAGTTCTGTAATATTTATAATAATTTACTAAACAAAATTTCCTGTTAATCTTATTGCGGTTGCGAAACGTTTAATTAAAGAGGAGACTACATTCAACAAATATTGAACTTAGTCCAATTCAAATATTAGTTCGATAAATAAATAATAGATAATTAATTGTTTTTTAAATATTCTTAAATCTTAATTAATATTTTTAAATTACTTATAATCGTTGATCGTTAATATTTTTTTAATTATGCATTTTTTTTACCATTACATCATTTAATGTTTTAATTATATAAACAATTTTCTTATTACAGAAAACAAAAATTTTAAAACCATGTCGTCGGCTAATTTGGCTAAAAACTCTGTATTTTTATTTTTTTTTATCATCTTGATTATTGTAGGATTATTTATTATATCCGTCATAAAATACAACTTAGATAATGCCTCATTTTTTTCAATTTCGCGGATTATTAAACTTTAATGCACTTAATAGTTTAACTCTTACTCTGCTTGTTACGACATAATCAATAAATTTTTTTTAATTCTAGCAGAAAATTTAATTAGCATAGAGACAGTTACCATCGATTAATATTTTTTTACGGTTTAATAAATTAAAAAAAAAAAAGGAGATTGTTAATTTTATTAAATGCGATCGCAACTTTGTTATAAAATTATCAAAATTCGACCGTTTTTCGTCGTCATAAAAAAAAGTAATAATTAATTTTTGATCTCTAAAAATAATTTTAATTAATCGCTATATATTATTTTAATTATTATAAGCTTATTAAATATTTTATTTCGCTTTAAACTATTATAAATATAATATTTTTCAGTTTTGGTAGACTTTTAACGAAGTTAATTTGTAATATTATGCTGAATAAACATGCGAAACGTGATCCGCTCCTTACAGTAAAACAAAAATTAATAAGTTTAGCTTCTTTTAACGATTCTAATAACTAGGATTTTTAATTAAAATTCTAGTTTTTTTCAATATGAACGTTTGACATATATAACTTATAAAGAAAACTATCTACTTGTACTCGAAAAAACCAATCACAAAGATAAAACTCGAAAACATTACTTCGAGGTATATGAAACGATTCCCGAAAATCCCTTAATCTTGCCAAAACAATCCAATTTGAACTTGTAAAAAGATCGGATTACGGGGCACAAACAAAAAAAATAAAAATAATTATAATAAAAAAAACAAAAATAACTAGGTGAAGTAATAAAATAATTACTTTTAATCAAAATAATTATTTTACTCCCGCTGCAACTCGTTCTTCGGAAATTGTGTATTTTAACGTTTTCAATCGTTGTTAATGTTAACTTGCTTCGACTAATAAGAATAGATGCTTAATTATTTTCTTGTTTTCGGCTATTTTGTTCTCTAATCTTAGCATTATGGACTATCTTTCGCCATTCTTTGAGCAATTATGAGGGTAGACAGCTTTCGGTCTCCTTCTTAAAAGGAAAAAGACGGTTGCTATGACGACCATCTACAGTTCATCAAGAGGGATCTCAGCTGGAATGTGTTAGTCATTCACCCCTGACTAGTACAACGAGCTGATAGACCCTTGTCACTACTACTTTTTTAATGATGGTACGAAAGGACGGAGATGATAAATTAATATTGTTTATGTAATCCTATTATCTAGATAAAAAATATTATTATTAAACCACCAGAGAACATTTTAGAAATTGTATTATATTTTTCGAATTGCGTTTAATAACCGTACGAAATTCATTTTGCTCGAATTTTTATTTTGGTAGGAAAAAAAAAAAAATTTAATTCGAATGAAATATGCGAATATTTGAAATATAAAATTAATCATCGACACCTGTTTCCCATAATCAAGTGATACTCGAAGAAAAGTACACTTGACGATTTACAACAGCGAGTGATATTGTCAGATTATTAAAAAAGTAAATAAAGAAAATTTAATAAAATTTTTAAAGTACAGGTACACATTAATCTAGATTAAAACAAAGAATTTTTAATTGAAAATTATGTTGATAATAACTTCAATGTCGCTCGTTATTGATCTAATACATTATATAAATAACTATTAATATTTTAATTTTTACATTATTTTTTTTACAAAAAAATTGCCTGTGTTTTCATTTTGGCTGTCTGTTCGTCTGTGTGTCTCCCATAAGATACATTGATTAAAAAATATCGTAAAGTATTCAAACTTTTTATTATTTAAACTATATGATTATTAATTTTGAGAATTCTTTGCGATATTGTTACAAGATGAGTGATGGTTGTAAATGTTCAAATGATAATGTCTCTGAAACAATTGCATAATCATTTGAAAAACTTTAATTATATTTAACAACTTCTTTTACTCTCTATTCTTTGTCAAACCATCCGAAAAATATCTAAAAATAAAAAAATTACCAAACTTTTAGATTTTAAAGGATCAGCTTCCATTTTATTCTAACTATAGAACTATTAAAGTCTCTACATTACAAGATAAGTAGTTGGAAATTTTATATGTCTAAAACTATTTGCCTTGTCTTAAATAAACGATATTATATCCATTTAAAAATTTTTTTCCTTTTTGTAAAACTTATTAAAAACGTTAGTTATCATCGGTAAAAGCTCTACCTGTATTTCAATATCATTAAGAACATTCTTGTAATTTAATAAAGTAAACTTACACTAATTTATAATCTTCCAGAAATATTTTATATCTAATGATAGTTATTTGATCTTTCTCAGTTTTGTAATTACTGTAATAAATTAATACTTAATATTTTACAAATTTAATTTACGCCATTTTCTGTCCAGTTTCGAAGATGTGATGATGTTAGAGTAAAAATTATTGATGCGGTAATAAAATCTATTCGATTACAAGTGATTTTACATCATTCGATTTTCCACTTTTAAAAATAAAATGAAAATTTTTACCATTACGTCATTCTGACTGTTATTATTTATCGAAATTCCATTAGAATCACAAAAATCGCAAATGAAAATTCATAAAAAAAGTCCTTCGAAATTCGAAAAAAAAAACATGTTTTATCTTTCTTTTGCATTTTATTTTCAGCTTTTATTGAATTAAAGAATCATAAATGGCAACTTAAAATTAAAAAAATTTTTTTTTAACTGAAAAAAGAAGAATAAGAATCGTTAACAAACATAAAGTTGCGCAACTGATGATTATTCTTAATCCTTATTTTTTTTTACTTTCGTACTTCTGTCTCTTAACAAAACAATTTATCTCTCTTATTTTCGTACAAAAAACGAATCAGTTAATTAAACAATTATTAAATCACTGCATAAAGAAAAAAGGCAATTATTTTTAATTCATTATACCGTAATTTGTAATTATTAAAATTAAAAAGATAAAAAAATATAATCCTCCAAAGGATTATTATTCTATCTTTTTATAAGCTCTTTTTTTTAACAACATAAAGTTTTCTTTTAAACAAAAAGTTAAAAATTTATAAAAAAAAACATTTTATATTATATTAATTACTGTATATTAAAAAATTAAATAGGCCTATAGATATTTGAATTGAATTTTTAATAAATATAATTAAAACATGAACATGACCTTGGTTATTTACAGTTTGAAACAAAATCTGCCAGACTTCTTTAATTATTTTCTTTTTTTTTCGAGAAAATTTCAAAGACTAAAAATATCCAAATATATTTTCCTTTCTATATAAAGCTTATATAACAATATTATAGCATCTACCTTGTTGTTTAGTCTCAATAGATATATTCTTAAGTTCAGTCTGATAAGTTGCATTTTTAATTAAAATTATAGATGATTTATCATTTATTATTTAAAAAATATAATAAAAAAAGATAAAATTATTAGTTACATTTGCAAATATTTTTTTTTGTAATAGTCCTTATTATTGATGATGATTAAACATTTGAGATTCAAAAACTTTTTATCTCATTCCTTTAAGAAAGGAAGAGAAAGTTTATAACCATTTTCATTAAATTCATCTTCCTCCATTAATAAATCATTAATTTCTTTGAGTAAAGATACTATTATCTTCTTTACAAGTTGTGTAATATTGTTTTTTTTTATATTTATCTTCGCAAGTTTGAAAGATAAAAAACAAGATTTATCACTTACTTATTCAAACTTAAAGAAAAGGATTTAAATAAAATTGTTTTCTTTAGACAAGAAGCTATTGTGTACTTACTATTTACGACCTAATTTATACTGTTTATGTTAAATTCGCATGTATAAATAAACGGTATCGATTCATAGTTACGTCGTGAGTTACGAAAGAAACTTCTCACACTGAAAAATGTTAAACAAATTCTGCTGTGGATCTTTTTTTTATAATAAAAAGATGCTGAAAAATATCGAATATATTAACAAATTGTATATATTAATTAACAATATTTTTATTTATTTTAAATTTCACATTCTAAATAAATAAAGTTTAACTTAACTGTTGCTCTTAGATATTAAACGCGTAAAGTAAAAATAAAACAGTTGTAAAGCTTCTCGGAATCGAGTCCTTGAAACTTTAAAGTCGGCGAATATCAGTTAAAAGTTTTGTTTATTTTTAATTTTTATATTTATTTAAAATCTTCAGAGAAAACACGACAAAAATCGAGCCAACTTTGACATCAGATCATCAATTTACCAGACGGCCATTATTTTCGCAACTACACACACACACACACACACACAAATATATATACTCAATAATTGCAGCGTATTAAATCCATAAATCCCAATAGATCCCATTGAAGATAAAGCCAACACACATAAATATATTTACGCCAAAATAATTATCAATATAGAAGTTTAGAATTAATGCAGAAAGCAATATATGCAAGCATTTTTGAAATTTTTACTGAAACGGAAAAATCAAATTTAGATTCAAAATCTTCAAAGAAATGTTGAAAATTTCTAATAAAGTATTTTTTATAGTTCAAAATATTCGTATTAAATTTAAAATTAATAATTTATTTTAGTAAAAAAAAAAACAGTTTGAATCTCATAAATAGAGGATTTTAATTAAATGTTTCCTATATTACAGATTGAATATACAGTACTGTAGAGTATGCGAAATTCCTAATTGAATGAGTAGAAAAATAATTACTGTACATAATTAACTATATATAATATTTTTATTATTTTTTATTATTTTTATAGATAACGCACTGACTGTCTACCAGAAACTGCTGTAATGAGGAATACTATACAATATACGTACGAATAAGATTTATATCAAGGATAATCTACTGCTATTGAATAATTGTATAGTAACTAAGCTTTTAGTCATTCATTAAAAAATGTTTAGAAGGCCGCTAATGATTGAAGAGCGTTTTAATCATGCGTGATATACAACACAGAGATTAAGAAACAGTTACAGCAAGAAAATAACGTATTGGAAGATTGTTTCTATCGAATGAAAACAACAAATCGACTTTAAAAATGAAAAAAAAGACGTCATATTCATTGAATGCAGTATAAAACAAAATGCTATACAGTACATGATAGGTAAATTTTAAGCATACTAGACTCGAAATTAATTTTATTCATAATTAAGAAAATTATTAAATAATTGGCAATATTCAGTAACGTGCGAATGAAACTGTTTTATTGTTATTTTGGCGGTATCTAGTGACGACATATATGACGTAACGCGCCCTCAATTTCTAATCATTTTCTTATTGGCTTTAAAAGCGATCCATTTCGTTTAATTTTTTTTTTTTTTTTTTTGAAATGTCCATTTCGCCGTAGAGGGAGCTACAATCGACGTGCGGTTGGGTGCAGCAGGTGGTAAGCACTCTTGTCTGGAGATGTTAGTGCTGCCAGGGCCGATTCCGAGTGCCGCTCTGTGTTGGCTTGTATAGGATCGCTTATTTTTCCCCTCTAACGAATATTTGAGATATAAAATATTCCTGGATTTTTTCGATAATTAGTAAGTAACTTTTAATTATATCGAATTCAAATAATTATTTTAAAACTTCCGCAAAATCGGAATCCAACTTCCCTATTTTCTTCTATAAGTTTCTTACTCAAAAAAAAAAAAAAATCCCGTTTTCTCTACCTCAAAAAAAAAAAAAAAAAAAAAAAAAAAAAAAAAAATTGTAAAGAGAATTTTTTGAAGCAATTTCCTCCCCTTTTATATTTTTCTAATATTCAATTCAATATTTTTTTAAATATATTAGGAAAAAAATCTAGTAATGTTGATAACGGAAATAATTCGTTTTATCGAGCAATTCGGTTCCTGTCGTGATTAAATAATATAAAATGTCTAAAAAAAAACCATTTAAGTTTAGAGGACAAAAATGACATTTGAAATTTCTTCTATTTATTATTTGCCAGTTTAAATGCCGCTTTAGAAAGCAACGTGATGAACAACATAATATAAACTCCAAAAGAAAAATTTAGTTTAAAATCAGACATTTTTATGTATCGAAAGTGCTTGTGTTTAACCTAATTTATCTATAGAAGGAACCTGTTTATTTTTCTAAGAAGTAAAGAAAATTACATTTGTAGCAGTTTCTTTCGAACTTTCATAAAATTTCATCCTTACTTTATATAAGAACAAAATTATAAATATTATCCGATCCCTACTGGAAAATGAAGTTGTAATTTTTTTTTTTTTTTATATATATATATATATATATAATTAATCCGGAACATAAGTGATTTCTTTTTCCGTGTTTAATATTCGATAAAAATTAATTACTCGACGGAATTATAATTTTAAATAATTATTAATCTATGCGAGTCTTAGAAATTTAATACGTTAACGTCATATCCGACGATTGGTACATGCGTAGTTTTATTGCATATTAAATGTGGTCTGAACATGGTCGGGCCAAAGACGACTTTCGGCTTTAATTTTGGTGAGTTTTCTTTTTTTCTTTCTTTTTGTGTGAACCGACGAGAGTTTATCTTCTTCGAATTATCGTCTGTCGATAATTATCAATCCGGAAAACGAAATTCTTCGATACAAAATAAATAATTTCTACATATAAAAATAGCTCTGACTGAGAGAAAATTCATTGCATGCATTTTTCAGTCGTTCGTACAGATATTTCTTCTATATTAAATTTTTTTTTTTTTTTTTTTTTTTTTTTTTTTTTTTTTTTTTTTTTTTAAATTTTTTTTTTTTTTTTTTTATTTCCTCTCACCTAGATGAATAATTTGATTTTCTATAAACAATCGGGTTTATAAATGAGATTATTCATGATATATGGGCATTAAGAACGTCTAATTCGTGTTATGTAATAAAAAATTTACGCTCGATCTAAACCAAAATGATCGTGTAAAGTTTACCAATTTTGAGAAAAATTTCAAGTGTTTTTGCTGCGCTTAAAATATTTTTTTGTCGAGAAATTGTTATTATTTCCAGCTATGAAAATAAATTTAACTTAATTTTGAAGAAGTGGTAGTCATTTTGTAAGGAGGAATATTTTTAGAAAATTTGCTTACATTCATGTTTTATGAATGTTTAGATAACATATTTTTAGTTCATATGGTCAAAAGTAAACTATAGTCTCGGTAATAACTTCTCTTAACTAGATAGCATTTTACCGAACCAGAAATTCTCTTCTAGAGTTTTCATAAACATGACAAGAGGAACAATTCTCAATAAATAAACTTTTTTTTTTTCGCTAGAGTACTTAACGTTAGCTAAAGAAACTTTACACCAACGTACTTTGAACGGAAACTAGATTATATTATGTGATGACCCATGTTTGAATCAAGAAATCTTTTGTGTTTAGATATATCACGTTTGGTAACAGTTACAGATCTACTTAAAAGGACAACCTACAGATTAAAATGTATAATTCTACATGCGAATTATTTTTATAGATTTATGAAAAATATACCCACCAAAAATGCACTTTTATATGGTTTGTATCGCTATTGACTTATGACCTTATGAATCGCATGACTTTTAATAATAAAATGGAAATGAAGAATAGTTATTATTATTCAGTTAACAACAGAATAAAAAAAAAAAAAACAGACGGATTTGACTACGGAATGCTATTTATACCTATTCTTTTTAACAAAAAATAATTTAGAAATTATACCAGATTTCAAATTTCTAAAAATTCATAATAACAGAAATGATGTTGGGATTCCGTAATGCTTCTCGTATAACAGCTACCAGAAAAAACCACTCAGAAATTAGCGAACTAAAATCATAATCCGATATATCGATTAAAAAAAGCATCGAGTTAAAAACAAAAAATTAGTTTGAAACTTTTATATTACGTGAAGACCAAGTGTTGCTTTTTAATGGTATAAATTTAGAGAATTATTAAAATACTGTTTATGGAATGTAATTCCTTACTGTTATCCGATCTGATGAGTCACAGATCTTGCGTTATGCAAAATATAATGCTATAGAGGCTATTCGTTTTTTCATGCTCTGTAAATTAATACAGTTCGATATAGTGTCAGATTATTACTTTCTCTAGATTCTTTTCGTTGCCATGTTATAATTTTCTTTCATTACGAAATCTTTCAGATATTAAACATAAAATTGTAAAATGCACATGTACTTAGACAGATATTACTAAACAAAAATATTATAGAATTGTTTTATTGCTCTTTCCAATTTTTCCGTTTCTACATCTTAATAAAGTCAGCAAGATTTCGAAAATATGATAGATTTTTTTCCCTGTCGTTATTCATATTGTAATAACGTTGGTGTCGAATATAACGCTATTTCCGACGTGAAAAATCAGATGTTGGAGATAAATATTGCATTTGATTGATTCGCCAAACTTTCTATTCGGAAACTTTATCCAAAAAACAGAATAATTCGTGATGGAAAGATAAAACCGTATCGTAAATAAAGCATCAAAAAGTTGGCAGTATGAGATATAAAAAATAACTGCACATCATATTAGTTTTATCATCAAAAATATCATAAAGCGCATTAAATAAAATCGTCTATTAAGTCATTTTTATTAGCAATGCCAACTTACGAGTGTTCTTAAATAATGCTACGCAACAACAGCATAATAAATTGAAAGAGCGACTCGTGCGAAAGTAGATTAAATTACGAATAGAATGATTTTTTAAGGCTTATGCTATAAAATAATATTTTACTCGAGAACGAAAAACTTCCGCTTCAAAAAATTTTAATATGTTAAAAGCTTCGTAAATAAGCTAACCTTAACCCATACGTAGTCCTACTTAACCTGAGTAGATTTTCTTTTATTATTATCTGAACAAGGTTTAAGTATCAATATATTGGAGAACGACCAACCATAAAACAAAATGAAAATTGTACCAGATGCAAATGATGTTTCATTAGATAATTATAGCGATTATATAAAACTTTATACAGAGTATTGGCATAATAATAATAATCAATGTTATAAGCAAGTTTTTACAAAATTTTCACCCGAATTCTAATATTAGAAGAATTTTATCATTAAATAATAGTCTAATTATAGAAGAAATTATAATTTTTGAGTATTTATTAACTGATTATAAACATTTTACTTTGTACTATAAAAAATAATAGCGTACTAGAGATTAGAAGTTTTCGAAAAATATATATTCGAATTTTATATTCGAAAAAATTGATCGCAGATAGTTTTAAACACAATAAAATTTAAATATTTGATCTAAAATACGATGAATAATTATAGAAAACGTATTAAAATATTTTATGTTTAGAGTGCTTTTAATGGCTTGGCACAATACTCTGTTGCGGTTGAGAAAAATGTATTTTTGTAATGTTTGATGCTTGGAGAGGAAGTTGTTTTTCTTTTTGCAAGTACTCTCTCCTTTGAAGTAGCATAACAGGAAACATTTCTTTTATTACCCCTCTATATCAACTGACATACTCACTGGATGCTTTTATTTTTATTTTATTTAATTTTTATTTTTATTTTTAGGTAACAAATGAAGTCATGAATCCAGCTGTGGACATCGAGGAACTTCGCAAACGCTACTGTAGTCGATTGCAGCATTCGTTATTTTTGTCATTATTAATTATTTGTCTATTATACGGATTAGTCTTCCTGATACTCGCCGTTGTAGTCTATCAACATGTGAGTTTTTAATGTTCAAAATATATTTTTAAAGCTACTATTGATTAAGAAAAAAATAATAATTCTTGCGTTTTTTCTCGTATATACTTTGCAGCATTCAATTATTATTTATATTTTAACGTTAATTTCTATTCTTGTAACACGTGGGACGAATCTCAAACCATTAAGTTATGACAATTTACCAAAAAGAATGAAAAAGGAAATTGGTTTTTGTTTTTAACAAGAGTCCTGACGAAAGATTGATTGCTGTTACAATACGTTTAGGAAAACGGAGAAAACGAATATTTTTTTGCAAAATTTTATAATTATTAATTAATTTATCTGCAGTTTTAAGAAGTATCATTACTTTTGAATACAGCATACGTAAAATCATTCTGTGCAAATTATAGCTTTAAACAAATTATTTTATTATTATTAAATACGTAATGCCGAAATTTTTAGAGAAAATAACTTTTGGATGTTTACTCTGCAAGTCTACATAAAGTAACTATTCAGTAATAAAGCTGAGTAGCCGTTATCTATATAAAATGTGCCACTTATGGAGCATAGTTTTATATATATATATATTTTCCATATTGCATAATTAAAACATCAACTTTCTCTTAAAATAATAGCATTTAAATTATTCTAAGATTGGCTTCTAACTGCGTGATATGCTATATTATAAATAATATCGCTGTTAGTTAAACGTTCGCCATCTTTTGATTTAAAATTATTTTATTTACAAATAGACAAAGCTTTATATAGCTGGTTTAAACTGATTCAGTTCTCTTCGGATCAATAGAAAAACTGATTTTAACCCGCTATAAACTGATCCTATAAAACTTTACAACCTCAGCTTTATATCCTCTGCTGTTTGTTTTCCATCATTGGCAAAAAATGATAAAAGTTCATTCCCGTTTCGTAAGAAACAAAATTGTTGATCACGATAAGAAATTTTTAAATAAATATTATTGCAATATGATTTTACAATTTAAATAGTGTTTTATTTTATCTACAGGAATTTTGGAAAGATTCGATACGATTTTTAACGCTGTCCGTCGTATTGATACTGTTGTTGCTCACCTGCATTATTTTCTTACCTTTACAAGACGTATTCGAGAGATGTTCGTGGATAATATCTTTCATCGTTTGGTTCTACCTAGTTGTGACAATATCTATATTCTCCTTTAGCAAAGATGTGCGTACTTGTTCGGATAACCTCATTCCGGTCTTCTTCTGCGTCTTTGTCATCAATACCATGCTTCCACTGCCTATAATTGTGGCGGCATTAACCGGTATACTTACTGCCATTTCCCAAGTGGTTTTAGAAGCAGCACTAGCTAATTCAGATACGGACTACCTAGGACAGCAGGTAAGTGCAGTTTATTTCATTCTCTTTTCTTTTGTGTTCAAAAAAAGATAGTTTCGCTCTTCTAAAGAATGAAATATTCGATCGAAACTTCAAAAAAACTTTATATATGTTTCAGCATTGTTACTTTTTTTAATGGCCAATAGAGGATATATATATATAAATCCCATCCGAATTCACAAAAAGTTTCCTGTCTGATTTAATGAAGAATTATCCAGAATAAAAATTGTCAGTTATGTCAAATATTTTAAGCTTACAAAATGCGTTGTTTGTTTTTTTAAAGGAAAAAAAAGCAAAGAATATACTTGTTATGGTTGAATTTCGAGAACGCTTTTCAAAATGAATTTTTCTTTAGTAAATTACATGATTATTTTGATTATAGTTTATTAATCAAATACTGCACTCTAATTTATGAAGTTGCTTAATTAAAGAATTTCTAGCAGCTAAAATTTACTTGACGAAATGCGCGTTTCTCTACAAGTCATTATCCACTCAGCAAATTTTAAGTTTCGATGGCTTTAAGCTTGCAAACGGCTGATTAATTCTTACATCGATGAACAAGGTGGAAAGACTCTAGCAAATGGATTCGGTTCTCCAAGTTCTGATTTGTATTGAACATCAACATTACCAGAACGAGAAACTTGTTTTCTCCAGAGAGTCATTTTGAGAGTACGCTATTACGCTGTTTAAGTTTATTGTTGCAATATTGTCAATTATTACGCTTTACTCCTAATGAATTAATAGAATATTTCATCGCCGAATGACTTTAATAATTAAAGAATATTTACTATTAATATAAATATTGCAACAATATTTTTTACGCCTTCGTTAAATTTAAATTATGTGAAGTCGATTTTCATTTTTTTAAATTAATATGTCGGCTATAAATTGGCTATAAATCAAATAAATAAATTTAGTCAAACGTTAAAAAAATAATCTGTTTACGGAATCCTTAGATGACACCAAACGACAAGTTGCTCGTGATTGAAAGTTAAATTTAATTTCGTTTGACTTCGAGAATTATTTTACACGAAAACAAAATTTTTAATTATAATTTTATCATTTAAAATTGTAATATTTTTTTATTAATAATCCAAAGAATAATTTAAGGTAAATTAAGCTTCGTTTTAATATTTATATATTTGAAAATATTTCAAAATATCTAGCAATTAAAGTTATCCATGTATTCAAATAAAGTTTAATAGTCTAATATAATATCAAGTTCAAAATACTCATTTATGCCTCGTTAACGTCGTATAATATGTTGCTAAAGATGGAAGAATATTTTAACACTTTTTTTTTAATTGTATTAAATTCTCTTTACGTAATAATTATTACAAATACAGCAGTTGGATATATTATATAAGAAATTAATTAAATAATACAAAATTCATTATTGTATACAATTTGATAAGTAATAATTTAAAATAATATAGCGTGTTTTATATTAAAAAATTGTGTAAACTTTGCTAAGTAGAATTTTTCTTTGTTATAACGTTTTTCAAATTATTAGAATAGTTCTGTAATTTATTCGATAAAAATATATATTATTAAATGGTAAACACTTGTTAGAATTCCAAATTACTACTACTACTACGGAATATAACAAATTTCACATAATACTGTCACGCAAATTGTTATAAAAACCATTATTTTTATTTTAATATTTTTGAATATTAATTGGAATTATTTCTAAGATTTAATATTGATTTCAGTTCATCTGAATTTTGATGAATCAGCTAAATAATTACTGTATTCATACTTCCACTATAGTAAATAGAATGAGCTCTTTGGAATAAAGGCTTGAAATATTTTCGGATTATTAGAATTTAAGATTCTTTTCCTTTTAAAAATTTTAACAACAGAAATTAATTAAATTAAACTATGAAATTAATAAACATCTAGCTATGAAAATATATATAGATTTAGTAAGATATTTTAATATTTGCATCTTGTTTTCATTCAAGACATGGGGGGAGCGAATTTATAAACGAGTGAAGCTACATTATAGTATAATATTTCACTTAACATCTGCCGAAGCCAACAATGCTTTAAAAGTATAGAAAATAAAACTGAATGTTATAACTGAGATGTGACGCTATTTAAAAATTACGGAAATGTAAACAAGCGTTTTCAAGATCGTGATATAGCCGCTACTATTTCAAATATGAACCAAGAAAAATTATTTGTTAATTATTGTATCATTAAAATGCCAAAACCACTAATGTAAAAAATCTTTATTCACTGTGTGCATTTGTCAATTTCATTTTTATGAAAGTATCGGTATCTTGGAAGAATGAACAAAATTAAACTAACAAATGAAAAGAAATGAATAAATTTTAAAACTGCGGTATTGTTATTTTAATTATGATATACCAAAAATAAAAATGGACTGTTCATTAATGAATCCTCAAAAATTCCTTAAATGTATATAAGTTTTATTTACTAATAATAATTTTATAATTTAATATCTATTATTTAAAGTACGTTCTATGATTTATTGGTATCTTTTGTTGTAGCAGTTTCATCTTATTTACGCTTTTGAAAATATTTCAGTTAAAAATTAGCTATATTCATTTTTTTTTTCAAAGTACATCATATAGTATAAATATGTTACTGGTTTTTAGTTTATTTTCTTTCAAAAGAAAATCAACCTCTAATTATTTATTAAAACAATTGATGATTGAACTTTAACAGAAAAGCCATTCAATTGAAAATGACTTCGACGCTACTTTATTTAATCAAATACTGCTTCATATAGTTAAAAATGGAAGATT
The DNA here is from genome assembly GCA_000484575.1 of Olivierus martensii. Taxonomy (NCBI): domain Eukaryota; kingdom Metazoa; phylum Arthropoda; class Arachnida; order Scorpiones; family Buthidae; genus Olivierus; species Olivierus martensii. The sequence goes on along the minus strand of AYEL01090847.1, from coordinate 43,672 downwards.
TTAAACTTCTGAGATATATCTCTACAACAACTTTTGAATTAATAATAGATTTTTATGAAATTCAGTAAAGAAATGATCGACCATAAGTCAATGCATTTTAATTCATCTGTAATCAAATTTCAAAATAACAAATATGTAAAGAAAGTAAATGGATTTAAGTCTTTCCAATCCTTGTTATCATGTACAATAACGATATAAACAAATTACATATATGCTGCATAAATTTTCTAATAAAAGTGAATGAAAATATAAATTATTTTTTCGAATTTTTTTATTTACTTTAATTTTCTAAAAATGAAGATAAACAATTTCCTATTCTGAAACAAGGGTATGCACAATAAAATCTTAAAAGCTTTTGGGAAATCTCGTTTACCTACCAAAAATAAGATAATCCAGCTGGTTCATCGATGTAAAATATCGATATTTCTAAATAGAAAAATAAATTATGAAATATTTCTCTCAAAATTGGCAAAGTGTTTATCATGATATAAAAAATACTGAATGTTTTTATACTACTACAATTTTCCGCTACATTTTAAAATAATCATTATACATTTCCTTCATTCGTATTTAATACATATTTCATGAAGTCATTCTATAGATAAGAAAATAAGTTAATCTACATAGAATTTTTATATGATTTATGTTTTATTATTCATCAGTAAATTATTCTATTGATGCAGAAAATTCGACACTTGTAGCTTTTACTTTATATTTCTTCCATAAATAAGCTTTGATTAAGATATTGTTTGAAAGTTTTGACATGTATATTGCAATTACATTCTATTTTCGTTAAGTTTTTCATATAATACAATTATAGATGTACAATAATTGGAAATATAATACAAATTATTCTGGAGTTTTTACCTTTTTTCTTTAAATTTATTTATATTGAATTTGAAATGTTATTTATTCTCAAAAATATTTAATCATATATAGTAAAATATTTTTATATAATATATTTTATATTTTTTTTAAATAAATATATATATATATATTTTTTCTGAAAGTCTTTATCTCATCAGATTACAAGACGACAATGATATTTAGAATATTTTTAGTCAAATTTATTATTTTCTTAAATTAATTTTACGTAATGTCAGTTTTTAATTTCATTTAATACTTTATATTGGATGATATCTTTAACATTTTTTGATAATCTACATTATAGAATTATAAATAATTTGTAATAACGAATGTTTCTCTGTGTAAAATAATGCAAGATACGGAATATAAAAATGCTTTTAACAGATACAATTAATTCCCGAAACCATTCAATAAATTTTAAGCATTTCCATAGAAGAAACCTAATAGACTAAGATCTGGCATCGAGGTGACTATTATACAGTAAGACCCCGCTTAACGCTGTTTCGATATAACGCGGTTTTATTCGAATTCTGTATTTTTATTTGGCCTAGTTTTTCAAACCGTTATTCTTACATAAATCCAAAATCGCAGGAATTTATTACATTGATATTTCTATGTCGTTTCACAGTGCGTTTGATATCAATGCAGTACAGTATATACGAAAGTCTACTACGGTCAGAGTTCATATTTATGATCGGTCATCAATGTTATTTGGGAAAAAACTAAAATGGGATAACTGTTATTTTTATTACTGTAATAAAAATAACAGTTATCCCATTTTAGTTTTAACCTGAATGATGCCACTTTAAACTACAGTTTCTTGAAGTTTAGATTTTTTTTTCATCAATATTTTTTCGTTGTTTATAGTTTACTGCTATTTGTTCTTTAAACAATTTTTTCATTGTTTATAGTTTACTATAATCTGATTACTGCTTTTTGTTTTTAAAACTTTTTTTCTAATTTTAAGAATTTTTTCACGAATGATTTATGAATACAAATCAATATTAACAATAAAAAAATGCCTATAATTAGAATAATGTAATACAACAGTAATAATACATGTTACAAAATAAAATAAATGCTATGTATATATTTTTTATTCAGTTCCTGTTTCACCTATCCTCATTATTTACATGTTAAAATGACCTTGTTTAACTGTTTCACCTATCCTCATTATTTACGTGTTAAAATAACCTCGTTTAACAGTTTCACCTATCCTCATTATTTACGTGTTAAAATGACCTCGTTTAACGTACCTATCCTCATTATTTACATGTTAAAATGACCTCGTTTAACGCTGTTACATTTAGCGCTTTGTTTCCTTGGAATCTATCCCCGCGTTAAATGGGGTCTCACTGTAACTGTTTTTTAAAATCTTTCACAATACTCATAATTTTAATATCATATATATATACTATATGATATTAAAATTACGAGTATTATGTATGTATATTTATATAAATTTCGAACGCAAACAAAAAAACAATTATTGTTATTAATATTATAATTATATTCATTAATTTAACATCTAGAAATTAAACTATAAACTTATTTCGAGATCTAAATATTGATACTTTGGGTTTGAGCGATTTTTGTATTAATTAGATCGCTTTTATTGTTGATAAATGTTTTTTAAAATTGAATCTATTGAAATTACAAGATTCTTTATTCTTTTTATACTTTCTTCTGTCATTTGTTCTGTAATATTGAATAAGTAATTGTACACATATAATTAAAATGACCAAGATTTTTAAAGTAATTGAACATATAGAGCTTTGCAGTGAAACTAACATGTTAAAAAAGGGAAGCTGTCAACTGCGGCTTATCTATCTATTGTATTATAAAAGATCTTAAAGAATAAGTGGAGTTGTTCCCTCGATGCCGGAACTCAATCTATTAGGTTTTCTTCTGTGGGACTGCTTAAAACTAACATGTTAAAAAAGGGAAGCTGTCAACTGCGGCTTATCTATCTATTGTATTATGAAAGATCTTAAAGAATAGGTGGAGTTGTTCCCTCGATGCCTGAACTCAATCTATTAGGTTTTCTTCTGTGTGACTGCTTAAAAATCTAGTGTGCACAATCATCAGCTGCCATATTAGCAACCATAAAAGTCGAAATTGTTAGACAATGTTGTTTTATCATTCTAAAAATTTCAAAAACGTTTTACGAAAACTTGGAGTAGAAAGAATAGGATATGTCAGTTTGAATGTTTGCTATGATGGATTTCCTCAAATCCAAATAAAATGTATAGTATACTAAATTTTTAATGACAATAGGTGTATTTTCTTTTATTTAAATAAAATGTTTGTAGCAAAATGTTTCTCTCCATTCTATATTTGGCTAAATATAGGATTAATAGCTTTCGGCAAACATCAGTTGGCTTAATATAGGATATTAAGCCAATTGATGTTTGCCGAAAATTATGTTCAGCAAAATATGCGTCTTTATAAATTGGCTAATCGTTTCAGTGATTTTGAATTGAATTGACATCTTCAGGGGGTTTGTAGCAATCATCTATTATATTAATTTTTTTTACACGCGAAATCTCTTCTTCTCATCGACTAAGTTACCTTCATTATATATCTCGATATGTCCAATTATTTTATAACAACCTTTCTTTAAAAATAAAAATATACATTATAATTTAAAACGATATTAATCTCAAAATTTAGATATTTCATTCAGCATTAACGTCTTATTCACCATCTCGAGTTATTGGTAGAGTTAAGAGATAATTATTAAATGAATGTTACATAAGCTGTATACTTTTATTTTCCTTTTGTTTTTAGGGGGTCTTACGTATATATATATTTCTTTCTTTATGTTTCGTGTTATTAACATTCTTAATAAAAATTAAGTTCCTTATGTGGAAGTAAAGTTATTTGTTTTAATTGGTTTTAGAACGTAACTCCCTGTTTTATATTGACATCCGTGTTATGTGAAACCGTGTTATACGAGGGTTATCTCTATGTACTGTACATTATGTTTACGAAAATGTGATTATTGATTGGGAGAATAGATTATTCTTATTAATATATAATAAATTGTAATAATAGTAAATATATATACAGTAAACCCTTGCTGAAGCGCGGATTTGTAGAACTGGATTTTGCATATACGCGATATCTTAACTGTTTCATTTAATTTGTCCAACGCTAGAATTTCATTCATACGCGATACACTGATGAGCGCATGGGTATCGTCGCGGATACCCACGCGCGCGCATCTGGTAACTCTGCTTGACGCTGCTTGCTAGCTGATCCAGACCAAGATGCTATCATTTCACTCACGTTAGCAGAGTTGTAATCACATATTTATCAATGTTTATCCTCTTCTTCTTTTGCATTTATATTTCTTTTAATTTCGAAAATTCAATATGACATCTAAGAGGAGAATAAAGATAATAAAAAAGCAAAAAAGACGCAAAGTTTTGACAATATCTCAGAAAATTGAAATTTTAGATAAGTTGAAAAATGGTACATGTGTTTCATCGCTGTCAAGAGAACAAGCTTATAAATGAATCAATCATAAGAACACTTTATGAGAAGCATGAAAAACTTTTGATACAATTATGCTGATACAATTAATTTTTTAAGAAGCTGGTGATTTTTGCTTGCGATAATGACTGACACAACTCTTTAAAAGTTTCGCGGTAAGCAGCGCAGAATTTTTCTTAACTCATAGAGTTATAGAAAACTCCACGCTGCTTATCGCGAAACTTTTAAAGAGTTACGTCAGTCATTATCGTAAGCAAAAATCACCAGTTTCTTAAAAAAATAATTGCATCATAAATCCTTCCAATTAACATTTGTTTCATTTTCCCTTTTAATTACAACAATATTTAAGTTTGTTTAAATTATACATAGGCCTACTTTCTTAATTTGAACTATAACTAACACATTTTTTCCATAGAAAGTTAACTTTGCGGAACGCGATTTTGCGTGCCCGTAATGCATTAATAACGTAATCTCCGCGTTCGGCAAGGGTTTACTGTACACACACACATACCTACACACACAAATACACATTATATAAAAATTTATTTAATACATAGTATATATGTATTAAATGTTAACCTAATTGAATCTAAATAAGTCAGTTTTTTAGTAACCGAAAAAATCTTTTCATTTATATCTACAATATATCAAAAATATCATTTCAAATTTACTGTTGTCATAATTTATCATATATTAATAAGAATAGTCTATTCCCTAAATCAATAATCATATTTTCGCCTTAAAAAATCAATTTTTAAATTAACCAAATTCTAAATCACAGTTGATCTATTTTTCATTAACGTTAAATGACCATTAAATTTCCAGTTTCTCACATAAAAAATTAATGGTTTGAAATAATTCATTTAATCTTCTAAGTAAATGAAATATTTCAAATCAATTATTTAATATGAAATAAAAAAAATTATTCTGCGTTAAAAATATTTATATAGTATAATTATTCTATGTTAAAAGAAAATTATAAAATTCTGAATTATTTAATACGTTTTTTAAATCACATTTAAGTAAAAAATGTTGAAAGTATCTTTTTAACTGAACTCTTTTAAGTATTAATAAATGGCTAGTTCCATTTACCTTTAAAAATGATTAAACTCTAAGTATCATTTAGAGTTTAATTATTTTTTATGTATTTGTAAACTATATGAAAAAATTTCATAAATATTAAAAATATCTTGAAAGGCGAAACTTTCTGCTTGTAGTAATATAATTAATTATAGAAATTATATTAATGATATTCTGTTATACCCATTTTAGGTTGCTGCAAATGTAATTTTTCTCACTGCGTCGTCATTAGTTGGATATTTCTACCGTCGCATGACTGATGAGACTCACGAAAGAACATTTGCTGGAACTAGAAGTTGCATAGAATCTCGTATTAAACTGGAATATGAAAAAGAACAGCAGGTGAATGGTTATTTAATTTTTCAATTTTTACATAATTTCTTTTTTAAGTTTAAAAATATATAAATGTGTGTAATATATATATATATGACTGATGAGACTCACGAAAGAACATTTGCTGGAACTAGAAGTTGCATAGAATCTCGTATAAAACTGGAATATGAAAAAGAACAACAGGTGAATGGATATTTAATTTTTCAATTTTTACATAATTTCTTTTTTTAAGTTTAAAAATATATAAATGTGTGTAATATATATATATTTATTTATTTTAATAGGAACAGTTATTATTGAGCGTCATACCGGCTTATATTGCTGCAGAAGTCAAACGGAGTATTATGTTGAAAATGGCAGATGCTTGTCAAACGGCCACTTCGCAATCAAAACAACGTTTTCATGAATTATATGTCCAAAGACATAATAATGTTAGGTAGGCCTTCTATTATATTTTTTATATTTATGTATTTTTCAAACTTGTAATGTCATCAAATCATGAAAATATTACAGTATAATGAAACTTTTGGCCGGTGAAAAGAATAAACTAAATACATGAAAAAAATAATATAAAATAAAAATACAAATAATTTGTAATTTTTTACTATATTACCTTATTCAAATTTTGTTTTTATTTTTAGCTGTTTTTTATATAATCATTTTACTAATCTTCTCAATTTGTTTATTTTTTTCTCAAAATATCTTAAGAATCGAATATTGTATCACAATATAGTACACGTAGTACTAAATTACTAACTGTAAGAACATGGCGGCAGTCTAACAAAAAATGATTATTAGAAAGAAAGAGAATGAAATCCTATCTCATTTAAGAGAGCACCTTAAACTTTACGTGAGATACGTGGACGATATTTTTTTTATAGCCACTGAAAAAACATTGGTTGTTATAGACTTACAAGCAGTGCTTACGAATAATAGTTTTGGACAGAAATTAAAGGATATCTAATCAAATGCAAATTAATTACAATTGACCCCCATATAACGCTGAAGTACGTTCCATTTTATATGAATCCATGTTATACGAGCCATATATATTATACATGAATCAAGTATAAAAAATCGAAAAGTATGAACGTTAATTGCATTATTACAATTAGAATGCTAATAGAGTTGGAATTCATCAGGACACAAATTATTCATATTGCAATTAAAGCGTGAAAATGTAATATTTATCTACCGTGCTTATACGAGCCTACTTTATGAGCATTCCTGAAATTTTTTCGTCGTATTATCCGAACTCGTGTTATACAAGTGCCATATTATACAGGGTATTTGGATTAAAAATAATGATAACAAAAATATCGAATGCATGGTGTAGATTGTAGAGTGTATAGAAAGGAAAGGAATTTTTCTCATTCCAAAATAGTCGAAAGAGCCTCTCCTATACAAAAATGTATAATAAAATTTTAAAGATTCCAAACTATATGGTCGATCAATTTGTAAATTTCAATCTAATCCACTTAAAAAATGGCAGCTATTCAAATTTAAACTATAATACTGTAAATCTTAAATTTCAATATTTGTTGCATATGAATGATAATTAATTCGAAAATAACTTTTCGAATTAATTATCATTCATATTTGAATATTTTAATTCGAAAAGTTATATTTTTATTTAAAAAATGACCTTAATATTACTTATTAGTAAAAGCTTTATCTACTGCATGTTTTTATCTCATCTTTATATTTGTATATGATCGAAAATTTTCCTTACTTTATAAAATTTTTCTATTATTTTTAGTATACTTTATGCCGACATAGTCAATTTCACTCCTCTGTCAGAACAGTTGAGTGCATCGGATTTGGTCCAAACTTTGAACGAGTTATTTGGAAGATTTGATCAAATCGCTCAGGTAAATCATTTCATTCGTAATTTAGAAAATCCGTTTAAGTGCTTCTATAATTTTGTTAATTTTATCAAGATCTATAGTCTATACCGAATAGTTAAATTATAGATTTTGAATAATTTATAATTTCTGAGTTGTATATAAAAGAAAAAGTCATAAATGAAATGATATAGAATTATAAAGATTAATCTAAGGTCTTTTATAAAAAATTCATTAAAAATTTTATTCATAAAAATTATCAAAACGATATAATATAAATTATCAGATTAAAGATTATTTAATGCTATAGAAAATGCTTTTAATCTAAATTGATCTATGTTTTAATGAAATTGCATAGATTACAATTATATAATTTCATATCTTTTTTCTTATTTATCAAATTAATTCCTGTATATAAAGTATTTGTTCATATGCAAACTTTAATCAAATTTGAATTTTTAATTTTCATAGCTACTTAAGACTTTCATTAATAACGATAATTTTATTTGAAATTTTTGTGATAAAAATTTTTATTTCCGTATTTAACAATAATAATAATATCTGCAATTTTTTGTTTGTGGTCTGTTTTATTATACTTTAAAAATTAAATTAAAATTATACAGTTTCTCTAAAAAGACAAAATCTGCAGGTAGCGCTATAACCTAATAACGGCCGCCATTTTATGATTTTTATGTCGTTATTCATACTTTAAAAATTAAATTAAAATTATACAGTTTCTCTAAAAAGATAAAATCTGCAGGTAACGCTATAACCTAATAACGGCCGCCATTTTATGATCCCGTTGTACCAGTATGTCTGTAATCTGAATGTAAGTAATAAGAATAAATACGAGTATTTCTGTAATCTGAATGTAATAAATAAGAATAAATACAATAATGTGTTAATAAAAATTTGTTGTTAAATCTAAATTATTATTTAAAATATTTAGGCGGCTGCCAAATTTTAAAACATTAAAATGTGTTCCTCAACAGAAAAAAGGTTGAAAATCACTGAAGTACAGTATAAAAACCGACATTACTGTTGGGATCTGATATTTGTTTTTCCAAGCGGATAGTTAATTAAATTTTTGAAGATTTTGATTTTATTAATATACTGTATTCTAAAAAATGAAAAAAATATTTTTTTATTTTACTTGCTTTGATTGATATGAAAGTGATGTAGATCTATATGCTTATGGTATTTACTCCTCAATCTTCCAAGATGCTTAATGTTTGTTGCAATAAAACAGTGATAAATAGTATATATTAGATGTTCAACCAATATCAAAACCTAAAATTTTCATGAAATTATTTGAAATATTTTTTCTTAGAATATGATATGGCATTTTACTGTAGATGCTAGGATGATCGTTTTGTGAAGCACGTTTAAAATATAATCACTGTTTTGTCCTAGTTTGCTCTTTTATACAGGAATAACTTGTGTCGAAACAAGAAAATCACTTTCGAAGATAGTATCTTGTAAAGGAAGAGTTTAGAGATCAAAGATTTAGGTTAGCAGGGACGACAAACGAGGAGGATGTACGAAAACGTGAGCAGATTTAAATGACACGTAAGACTGAAAAACGTGTCCAAAAAATAAAAAAACCACACCAAAAATTTCCGGCAGATGAAAAAAAATTTCTTTGAAAGCAAATTTTAATGACCATTCACGCCTATTTATAAAGGTTGGCATTTAATGGATTGATGACCCCACTATATATATTTCCGGTCACGATGTCCATGCAGAAGCATGCTGGATCAGACACCAGTTTCCCTTGACCTAATAATGAGTTTAACTTTCAACTCTTAAAATTCTTTTTATGTTTTTTTTTTTTCTTTATAAATTCGCTAATTTATTTTATTCCGATATAAGAAAATTGCATTTAATGTTGTGAAGCAATTTTATAATGAAAGAAAAATACGAGTTATTTTATACATAAAAATTTTATATAATGATGGGAATATAATACAGGTATCCCTCCTATAACACGGCTTCTTACAATATGGTTTCGCTCTAATACGATTTGAAAATTGCGGAAACCCTCATATAACACGGTACATCTACAACACTGTTCTTATTTGACACATTTAGAAAATTATGTTTACTCTCCTATACCTATATTTTTCTTTCTTTATGTTTCGAGTTATTAATGTTCTTAATAAATATTAAATTTCTTATGTGAATTAAAGAGAATTATTTGTTTTTAATTGGTTTTGGAACCTATCTCCTCATTTTGTATTGGCTCCAGGTCTCATATAACACGATTTCACACAACACGGTGTTTTCTAGGAATCTATCTACCGTGTTATAGGAGGGATACCTGTACTACATATATCAAGATGCATCATCATACTTGGCAGTTCTTAAAGTTCATAAAATAGTGATGATAAAATTATACTGTAAAATATTTAAAGCAAGTTTTTAAACGAATACAAAATTCTATGATATATGTTTTAAAGAAAAAGGTTTTGCAATTGAATTATTGTTCTTTTTATTTTCAGTTAAAGATATTTTATTACAGTTATCGCTTTTGTCAATTTCAATTGCGATTTTTCAGTTTCAGTTGTTAGTTTTCTGTTTCAGTTGTTATTTTTCAGTTTCAGTTGTGATTTTTTTCTGTTTTAATTGTTTTCAATTACTTTTTTCTTTTGTTCTTTTCAGTTATAACTCTTTAATCGCGTCAGTTTTAATTATTATTTCAGATGTAAATTTTGGCATTTGGTAGTTTCTTTGCCTTTTTTTGTGTTATATTGTTTCTTTTTTTTATTACAATTTTTAGATTTTTATTATATTGTTTATACAAAAATTAGATTAACACAATTCTACAAATATTAATCTAATTTTTCCTATTATAAACCGTAGGCGAAAAAAAAATCTCCTCACAGGAAAATAACGGGTTTTAATTTGACCTAAATGTTCGTATTGAAAACCTTGAGGGCGAATATTTTATCCAAGGACAGTCTGTTATTTTTTGAGACCTTGCAAACGTGTCAATATAACAAACGTTTTAATACAGGAAGTATAAAATTAATTATTCCAATTCTCTATATGTACCTAAAAATAAATTCATATATAGGGGTTTATATATATTTAGGAACCATTTTTTTCCCATCGATTTTATTTATTTATTTTCTAATCTTTTAAACAAACGTGTATATGCGTTATAAATGATGTTTTTATCTAAAATTACATCATCACTACAACGAACTTCAGATAATATAAAATAAACGTCTCCATTATGCAATTAGACTTCACCTTAATTCTTACTCTAGATATGATGACTTCAGGTAAGATTTATCGAAAGCTAATTTAGATAATTCGTTTCTGCATAATTAGATAATATTTTTTAAAAAGTAAATTCTTAAGAATGAGGTCATATTTTTCTCATAGGTTCACTGACAAAATACTTAGAACTGTTTTTAAAAATTCGTTTTCTAGATACAGAAACTAAAATGATTTGACCCCGATAGCTGCATCAGATGATGTTGATTCTCTCTCTCTCTCCTCCCCCTGTATACACATTCCCTCTTAGCATACCTATCCTGTCTCACCTGTTTTACAGGATTGGAGAGACAGTAGTTTAGTCCTGTATGAAAAATCAGGACACCCTACAGTTATTTTCTCACTTGTCCCAAACGAGACAAACCCCAATGCAAAACATTTGTCTGCCATTTGAGAAAATACGTTTTTCTGCTTCAGTTGTCTCGAATATTTTCTACGCTTGGATAAACGGTGTAGGTTTACTTCATTTATTTATTTAGAACAGGAAATATAAGAAAGAAAATATGGAAGCTCTGAGATCTAAACTGGAAAAATATGGCCAAGAACATTTGTTACATTTTTGGAACGGACTGACGAATGATCAACAACAGATGTTGATAAATGACATCCTCAGCATCGATTTTGATGATGTGATCTCCTCCTACAACGAGACTTGTAGGCTTACTAACAACAATGGTGAAAAATTGGATGATTTATTGCAACCCATTCCTGCCGAAAACCACGGAAGTGTCTCTTCTACACCTGTTAATAAACTTCAGGAATACAGAATGGAAGGTAGGAATATTTTTAAGTTCATATAAATAATTTAATATTAATGTTATGAATATCCCTGTATTTTGTGTGAACGTCTCATTATATTATCCAAAATTAAAGACATATAATTAAGAATTAACTTTAAAAATTGACAAATTCTCGTTAACTTTCTGAATGCTTACTGTTAAAAAGAATTCCTCTCGTAGATACCGGTATGTGGTTTTTTCCACCGCTCAGACAAGTTTTTTGACCTCTCTGCTGGAGGGTCATATGTCAACTGGCTTGGCATTTCAAAAGAAATAATTAAAAAACGTGTAAAAAATTATCAAAAAAGTAATAATTTTACGATAGTAACATAATCTTTACACAGCAATTAATTTCATCCCTGTAAAAAAGTTTTAATGCGATTTAGACATGATTTTATCAATTTAATTAATTAAAATACCGGGATTTCCAATGTCAAAATTTAGATTCGGTTAATCCCGGCATGTTAAAGTATCCGGGATTTTTTTTTATCTCGAATTATTTCGAAAACCGTTTTAAATAATCTTTCCTTTTTAAAACTTACGTCAACGTGAAAGATAACGTTTAGATAGTTGACAAAACGAAACTCAACTATCATAATTTAAAACAAAAATACCTTGAAATTCCTGATTAAAATTTACCGTAATCTCGAATAAACACTGAATGACACAAGAAACTCAAAAATAGATAATAAAAAATTTAATTTTCTCGTAAACGCATCACTAGCGACTCCTTTAATGTAGTAACATTAAATTTTTATTTAAATTCGCGATTTTACTAAAATTTTAAAGCAGACATGTCTGCTGTATTGAAGTTTGCTTGAACAGTATACAAGATATGCTTAAAATATCATAATATATTCAGTATACGCTATATATGTAGTATATGCGAATGTACATATCAGGGCCGGTTCAACATACGATCGAGCGGAGTGCCCTCTCAGGGCGCTGGCGCATTTTGTGTTTTGTTATTATCACTATTATTGTAGTAAGATATAATTATTTTTTACACATAATTTAAACGATGAGAGGACTGGGCAGCCACTCAATCTGCTTACCATCAAAACTGGCGACTTGAGGAAGCGCAAAAAAATTTTCGCTCGGGATACTAAAACCTCTAGAGCCAGTACTGGTACATATGATATCCTATAAAGTATGTATTATCCTATTATTGCATTCTATATTCAGAGCAGGATTTAAGCTAGTCAAGCTACTGTTAGAGACTCAAATTAGATGGGCTCTCACCACAGATTAGTTGATATAGATGGGACACTTCGCTTGTTCGAAGGTGCTGCCACTATTGGCAGTACCTGGCGTTACCATGGGCACTTTTGTTGTAGATAGTGGAAGGTCGGTTATTATTGTTTCTAATGATCTTATTGCAATTTTATTACAAAAAAAACTTTTACAATTAAAACTTTCAATAGATTAAAACATCATTTTTATCAATAGTTGAGTTCATTTCAAGTACTCTCCATAGAGGCGCTTCATTCATTTCTTGTATACAATAGAGTCTATAAGAGTGTCCTATCTGTCTCAACTAATCTGTGGGCTCTCACGCTTTAATAAAGCAAATTAAATACATTTGAGAAGCCTTATAAATGTTACAGTTTAGTCCACAATAAGCATAAACATCACCTTTTCTATTAGCATATACAGGGTGGGCCAAGATAAACATGAATATATGTATCATTTATTTGGCAAAAATATCGTATAAATTAGAAAAACTTCTGGAATATCATAATATGGACAAACTTTTACTTTCAGGTTTAAATCAAATCAGTAATAACAGAGTTGCTGTGTTACTATTAGCTGGAGGACAAGGAACTAGACTGGGTGTAAGTCATCCGAAAGGAATGTATGATGTTGGATTGCCATCACACAAATCTCTTTATCAGCTTCAAGGTGAAAGAATATATAAATTGCAAAAATTGGCTTACGAACGAACGGGAAGAAAGGGGAGAATACCATGGTTTGTATAAAAGAAAGCATTAATTACATTGTTTAACGTAAAAAAAAAGAATACCATGTTGTATTATATTTCAGGTATATAATGACAAGTGAACATACAATAGAACCAACACTCGAATTTTTCGATCAGCATAATTATTTTGGTTTAGAAAAAGAAGACATTGTCATGTTCGAACAAAATATGTTACCATGTTTTACTTTCGACGGAAAGATCATATTAGAGAAGCCATGGAAGATATCAAAAGCTCCTGGTTTGTACTAATTAAATTGTTAATAAGAAATTAAAATAAATACTGATTAATTATTATAAAAAAAGTACTAAATTTGAAATTTTTATCGTATTTATTAGCTAATATTTTTTAACAGATGGAAATGGAGGACTCTATAAGGCTTTAAAGCATAAAGGGATCTTAGATGACATGGAAAGGCGAGGAATACAACACATTCACGTTTATTGTGTTGATAATATTTTAGTAAAAATGGCTGATCCAGTTTTCATCGGTTACTGCATTTCCAAGGGAGCAAATTGTGCTGCTAAGGTAATTTTATGGCTTAGAATCGTGTTCAAAAAGATATTTCTTTAGATGTTATCATCTAAAAACATTAAATATTTAATGTTTAATATATGAAAATATTTTTTTGTAATCAATACGTTCTTAACTTGTTCACATGTATATATAAACATGATACTTATATTAATGAGATTTTAATTTAGATTTTTAGAAAGCAACTTACAAGTACACTTCCTATTAGCAAAATTTTTTTGATAATAGGAAGTGTACTTGTAAATTTGCTTTCTAAAAATTAACAAAATTTTTTTGTTAATAGGAAAAAATAAAAGTCTGTTAAAGTCTCACAGACATAAAACGTGTTGTAAGTACGTCGGTATATTGATGCTGATGTCACTTTCTCTATATGGCTAGACGCTTCGTTTTTACGCCGAAGTTCATTCTTGTTCAACTTTTTACGCTGCGTATAACAAATATCTTCACCATTCATCCAGTAGGGATATGAGATGGTTATTAAAACTTATAAAATTATTTAGAAGTTTAAAAATGTTATTAGCGACGTTACGGGGTTATTTATAGGGTGGTCTAGATCGTTTTTTAAAGAGTTTTTTCGACTTAAGTCGCGAATCTTGGAACGAATTAACGACGTAAAGTGAGATATGACTGTACTTTAATATTTTTAAGTGGAAGACAACGAAGCATTGCATTGTAAAAAAATTATGTAGAGAATTGTTTTACAGAGAGAAATTTTGTAAAGCAACTCTCTTTAATATGTTATTGATAAATCTGCGTATCAATTATCATAGAATATATAACTTTTACGCATATGCAGACTATTTTTTGTATAAAAACTAAAATAATGTGTTTTGTATTTTCTTCAGGTTGTAGAAAAAGTTCAATCAACAGAATCTGTAGGCGTTGTATGCAGAGTTAACGGAAAATATCAAGTTGTGGAATATAGCGAAATATCTTCGGAAACGGCAAAAATGCGAAACTCAAATGGAAAACTGACGTTCAATGCCGGAAATATTTGCAATCATTATTTTTCAATTAACTTTTTGAAAAATGTAATAAAGTGAGTTAACATATAAATACAGTATATATATTAATTTTCTCTAAAATTAAACAATGAAATATTTTTTTAAATATAAATAACTTGAAACCAGATATCTGTGAAAACTATAGAGTTTTATCTTCTTAAATCTAAATGTTTTTTTAATATATAAAATAATAAACTGTATTAAAAATTTAGTTTTTTGGAAAGTAAAATTTCTGACATAATTTTTTTTTTAATTTTTAAGCGGAAAAAAACTGAAGCATCATATTGCAAACAAAAAAATTCCTCATGTTGATGAAAACGGACACGAAATAAAACCAACTAAAGCAAACGGAATAAAATTAGAAAAATTTGTTTTCGACGTTTTCGAATTTTCCGAGTAAGTAATTGCATTATAAAATAAAATATGTAGTCAAAAAAAATTATTAACGATACATTTTTAATCTACTGTAGTCAATTTGTTGTTTGGGAAGTTTTAAGAAAAGACGAATTTTCTCCTTTAAAAAATGGCAAAGATGTTGCTGTTGATTCGCCAATTTCTGCCAGACAGGATCTTTTTGATCTTCATATGCGCTATGTATTGAATGCAGGAGGTAAATTCGACTATAAGGACAAGGATATAATATCAAAGTAAGTAGAAACATTATAAATGAATATTATCCATATATGATTATTTAAATTTGATACTAGATTCTTAATTTTCTATAATTCTATTACCATATTTTTTGGTAGATAATGCTCACATTGTCCATATAAAATATATTAAAATTAATTAATACGTGTAGAATGAATTAATTAAATTAATCCTATAATTTTGATACATATCCGCTATTTTTAAATGATCAAAAATGCAGTATTAAAACATATACCAAAAAATGATCTTTAATGACATGATTTTTATTAAATTTAATAAAAATACTGAGCATTAAAGAACATCTTAGCTTTCAGCTCCCGCCATTTTTAAATAAATAAAAATAAAAGATTAACTCATGCAATATCAAAGTCTTCTTCAATGGCATTGTTTTCTTACTAAATTTCATTAAAATCTATCGGTTGGTTCAAAATATATTAAGAGAATATCTCAATAGTTTTCATATTCACCATTTTTAATGGGTTGAAGTCACATTTAATAGAGGATATGATAATAAATTTTTAAAAATTTATAAATTACTTGAAAATTTATTAGTGATAACGTACAGATGCAATGATGATGAATTTATATCATTGCCTCTGTAGTCTCTCATGCCCGTTTTTATTTGAAAAGTAGGCTAAAAATATATGGAAAATTAATAAAAATATGAATAAAGAAGCTATGTATATTTTTTGGTGCAGGCAAACCTCTATTTATGGCGCTCCTCAATTATATTCCAAGTTTTTACTTTATATCTCAAAATGAAAATATCTGTAAAATGATACTTAGAATAAGTATATAAAACATAAATTAACATATAAACGGGCCGGGATCGGAGCCATCATGAAAAATTGAAGATCTGAAACCTGGAATCAAACCTGGATTCTCCAAGGTGATTCGCGAATGCTTTAGAACATGGTCGTCTGGCAAACTTTTTTAGGCCTAGAGTTACTGTGCGTTTAATGAATAATTGTGTAAATATGTTTTTAGGCTTTTGTATGTATTAGCAAATGAAAAAAGGCTGTGATCCGCTTTGCAGCGATGGTCCGTAACGTAATCGCAGCAGCAACAAGGTATGCCCATATTTAAATATTAAATAAATAACAGAAATTTAATGTTGGGCAACATTGTCCAGAAAATATGGGTAACAAAATTAAATATATCTTAAATGTAAAATAAAAAAAGTATAGAGGACTAGCGTTGTATACGATTCTCCAATTTATGAACTACATGTTTTACGAACTATTTAATTGAGCCCAAAAAGTCCTTAATATCAATTAATGCCATTCCCATTAACGAGCTTTCGATTTTACAAATTTTTTTGGGGGTCCGTACGAGTCGTAAAAGCGAGTGTATCATGTTATAAACAACTAAAAGAAATGGATATAACAGAAAAAGAAAATTTATTGTTCGAACTGATCTATGTAACTAAAATTTTATTAATTATTTAATAATTTTTATTTTATTTTATATCATCGACAACAGATGGCGCTAAGCGTTAAATTGTGGTAACAGTGCAATACGCCAAGCATGGATATATTATATAGATACATCGATATTTATATAAGGATGTATTATATATATATATATATATTATGCCAAGTTAGTCTGCCTTAGAGTCCCTAGATATATATATAGAGAGTGCCGCATTCACCCACATTTTATATCCTCCGCCGATCGGTAATCACGGGTAACTTTATGGAAAGTAAATCATAACACTATATTTCTTTTCTAATTTATAAATACAGCAGTTACTTACCTGGCAAACGAAGTTCGTATTTGGAAAAGTTTTCCTTCTATTATTTTGTAACCACTTCTTTTTATCTCTAATTTCTTTACTTTGCGGCAAAGGAGAGAATCTATGACCCTTTCCTGTTCTATTAAAACAATTTACAGCACTGTTACAAGAGTTGTTCTTTAAAATTAACCAAAAAACTTATAAACGCAATGTTAACTCCCTATCTTACAGGATATAAAATGGCTGATTTGACGGCATCTGGTAGCGCAAAGAAATGCGCTAATCTACAGGGTGGTCCATAATTATGTATATGATGTTTCAAAGACTGCGGTAAAGAAACTAGCAACATAACTTGAATATAAACACATTACTCTCATACATTTCCTTACAAGAATTTTAATCTCTGTTCTCCATGGCATGGCCCACCAATGCACCATCCAAATGGATACATGCCTGGAGACGAAGAGCAACGTTGTCACAAGCAGCTTGACAGACCCGTACTGGTATCCTTGAAACTCTTCTGTGATAACTTCCCATAGTTCGGCCAATTGCATATGTGATGTTGATACACTTTGTCCTTTAAAAAACTCCATAAGAAAAAGTCAGGTGGTGTCAAATCGGGAGATCGAGCTGGCCACTCCACAGACCACGTCGACCGATCCAGCGGTTCGGGAATGTTTCGTTCAGCCACTCTCGCACTGGTATGGCATAGTGTAGCGGTGCTCCATCTTGCTGCTACCACAGGTCATTAATGTCCGGTCGTGCAGACAGTAAAGGATACACAGTGTCTGTAAACAATTTAAGGTAACTTTTTCCAGTAACGGTATTATGGAAAAAGAATGGGCCAATAAACCCATCATTAGAGACTCCACTCCAAACCATGACACCAGGACTTTTGTCATTTTTTGTCCAGAATTACAAATACTACAGTCAGTCAAACATCATATACATAATTATGGGCCACCCTGTATATATCTATGGACTCTATTCTGCCTTAAGTTTAGCGCTATCTATTGTTAATGGTATAAAAACAATTTTTATTATAATGAAATGCATTAGCACACATTCCTGTATTATTAAAAGATACGATGTCGAGATGAACTTTAACAGTAGAACATCACTATGCAAATTTCATTAAAATCAATACAGTATTTAGTGGGGAACATATAGACACCAGATAGACACGATGGTGAGTTTATAAGCCTCCCTTTTCTTCAGAAACTAAGCTAATAAGCTACTATAGAGACTACTAAAGCACATATATACAACGTTTATAGTATTTTAAAATGAAGAAAGAATTTCTAAAATTTTGTTGAAATCTGTTTTAAAATATAAAAGATGCAACTGAGATTCATTTGAAATGATAAATTGATAAGCATTCTGTTCCAAAATACAGACTAAATATTGTAGTCGTAGCAATTAATTATCAGTGTATCATATCCTGAAAAATTTATTTTCTAAAATGTGAAAAATAATTCTCACCAAAACTGTAGAGCGAAAAAAGTGAAAATAGTATTTTTATTATTTTTTTCGAAAAAAAAGAATGCCGCATGGAAATTTTTAAATGGCAATCATCATAAGTAAACAATTTTTATTATGGATCTATTCAAAATAATTCGGTTATTTTAAAAGCATGAAAAATTAATATATATTTTATTAATATAATATATCACAATTTGAATTAGAAAAATATTGATATACTGTATAATGAATATTTTTAATTATTAAAAAAGCATTAAATTTTAGAGAGACTAATATATATTTTATTAATATAATATATCACAATTTGAATTAGAAAAATATTGATATACTCTATAATGAATATTTTTAATTATTAAAAAAGCATTAAATTTTAGAGAGAGACAAACAAAAATTATTGATGCTATAGTGTAATAACATATCATCCTGTGGCTTGTACTAAAACATTTTCTTCAATAACTAGCCAATTTATATGATTATGAAAGTATTGCATAGCCTGTAATTATTTCTGTCCACCATCAATTCTGATTAATATTAATTTTCATCATAAATTGAATATGAATAAATAAATTTTATTTTGCTTTTTTTAAGTGGAAGTGTAGTATTTACGAAATTAAAAGTGAATCATTAATCATTAATTTCATATAAAATCAGAAGTCTCTCAGTATGAATTTATTTTATTAAAATCCACTCTTCCACCGAAAATATACTAGTAGAACATTCACTATAAGGATTTGTTGTTATATAAAATTGTATCAACATGGAATTCAAATAAAAATTTTAATATTCTTTAAATAATATGACCTGAGCAATGATTAATCTTTTATTATTTTATGATTACAATATTTTGGCTCGGCTCAGTAGTCTAATTCAATCAAATAATAATAATAATAAAATTCCGATATTATTTTTAAAACATTTTCATGTTAAATCAAATGCTAAGTAAATATAAAAAAGCAATTCAGATATTTCAACTTTTTAAAATTTCTGATATATTGTAATTTATGCTTCAAGTTATAATTTTCTCGTCATCAAACTTTTGAATATTAAAATTTTATAAATTTTCCAATTAAGTAAATAATTAATAAATTCAATTGATAAAACTGGATATTTATTGCATAACAACACTCATTAATAATCAGAATCCCGAAATATTATATAGACTATAATCGTAACTGAATGTAATTTAGATTTTTGATAGAAAATTAAAATTTGATATTTGATAGTAAATTTATAAAATATTGTTTTAAAATATTTGATTATTAAACGAAAATGTATCAAAATATAATATCGGCACGTAAATGATTTTTTTGACAGATTTTATAAATTAATAACTAATCATTAATAATTAATATGCAGATGGTAAATGATATAAATTTAAACATATAAAATATTATATTTGTTTATTATAATTCAAATATATCTTAAAGTACATGATATATTTAGGGCCTAAGGAATCAATCTTGGCATTCCGTATCCGAAATCACCATTTAGATAAGTAGGTGGTGTTATTCTTACAAGATTGCTTTCTTCTGGCGATAAATTCACAAAATCTGGACTACTTCTTCGAAGATTGAGGAGTCGAAAAGGATTGAAAATGTCAAAAGGAGTTACAGGATAATCGGGTACGAATTCGCGCTCCAGTCCAACAGGTCCAAGTAGGAGTCTTCTTAGGAAATACAAAATTGGAATATTCCTTAGGTCATCAATTGATGGTTCGATACAAGTTGTTCCGATACAGTCTGAGCCCAAACCTAATATTCTTCCTAGAAGTTCTAGAAGAGCTAAAAGGCCAAGAGGACGACGTGCAATGTTTACATCTGGTGTTACTTCTTTTTCTTTCTCATCTTTCTTCTTTTCATCTTTCTTTTCGTCCTTTTTCTCATCCTTCACTTCTTTCTTGGGTTCTTCCTTTTCCTTTTCATTATCTTCAGCATAAATATACAATTATTGTCATAAACTTATGAAGGACTGGAAATTAAACAACGTTTTTTAAAAAGGAAAAGACAAAAATTAATGATAAAAAATTACTTGAAGATGTGGAGCAAGATTGATGCCATCTTGCGCAGGTGCAAGTCCGAATCCGGATGATGTTTTTTCTATATACAATTATTGTCATAAACTTATGAAGGACTGGAAATTAAACAACGTTTTTTAAAATGGAAAAGACAAAAATTAATGATAAAAAAATACTTGAAGATGTGGAGCAAGATCGACGCCATCTTGCGCAGGTGCAAGTCCGAATCCGGTTGATGTTTTTTTTTGTTTTATTAAGCAGTAATTATAATGCTTTTTGGAACTGGTTAATTAATTAATTTATGTTCATATTTAAAAGTAAAAGAAAACTACTATTTATTTGTGAATTATAACCTTTTTATTTTCCTTGTAACAATTTATGTAAATGAGAGTAAATTAAAATGTACGGTAGGGGGCTATTCTGTTGTCCTTCCTATTGGAAGCTATATTTGTGAATTATAACCTTTTTATTTTCCTTGTAACAATTTATGTAAATGAGAGTAAAGATAAAATGTACGGTAGGGGCTATTCTGTTATCCTTCCTATTGGAAGCAACTCGTCGACACTCTACCTCTACCACCGATGCAGTTGTTGTTTTGTTGGCCAGAACTAGAAGGACCTTTTAACTTATGTATAACTCTTGTAATGTAAATTGTATTAATAAGTTTGGTTTGAATAAATTTTGCTTTATAGATACGTTTCTGAGTTTTTTGGACTGGTTATCCTGATTAGATATTCATTTGGATATAGTCATCCAGTTGAAGCAACGAATAAGTCAACAGACGGAGGGGAGTTTGATCCGGAGATGGCGGCCACCCAGCACCTGGGGCGAATCATCATAAACTTTCAACATTTCAAGTGTTTGTGCAATCATTTTCCCAACTTTAAAACAGAATTTAATACTTGCTCTTTGCTCCATCATTTGGTTTGAATAAATTTTGCTTTATAGATACGTTTCTGAGTTTTTTGGACTGGTTATCCAGATTAGATATTCATTTGGATATAGTCATCCAGTTGAAGCAATGAATAAGTCAACAGACGGAGGGGAAGAGTTTGATCCGGAGATGGCGGCCACCCAGCACCTGGGGCGAATCATCATAAACTTTCAACATTTCAAGTGTTTGTGCATTTTCCCAACTTTAAAACAGAATTTAATACTTGCTCTTTGCTCCATTATATTTTCATGCAACGTGAATACTTTCACTAAAATGTCAATAACTTTTGAATGTGTCATCTAATTTCATTGAAATTTTAACAATGAAAAGTTCAAACAAATTCATCGATGTTTATAAATAATAATGAAAAAACAAACAAATGATAGTTCAAACATAAATTCATTGAAAAATATTAATGCCCATTAGATGATACTTATAGAGTCAATAACAAATTCAGTCTTGTTATTTATCAGACATACTGTGATTGTGTTAAAAATTTTTAAAATATGCTATATATGTGAGGAAGTTAACTCTGACCTATCCTACTTTATTATGCACTTCTATTATTTATCGTTTTTTTCGTTATTATCTAACATATTATATTTTAAGAGTTAACTTACTTTCACATTCTCCGTCGTAATAGTTAGCAATCACATGTTATGGAATCGAAAACTATCCTCCGGAAGAGCTGTCCCAGCTAATGACGTCATCTCATCTAACTAATTTTACCACTGAGCCGATATGCAAATGTAAGAATGGTCCGTATCAATGTTTTGTTCAATTTATAAATTAATTGTGAAGAGGATGACATGAATGAATCACTCTGTAAGCTAATAAATTTAAACATGTTACATGTATTTATGTAAATGAAGCTATACAGGACTGTACGTCACTCGGATATAAAAGCAGACAAAACCGACAGCTCAGGGAGATGATGTATTGACGTAGAGTTAGCGAAGTGACATTTGAGTTTCTTGTAAAGATCGACGATTGAAGTTTGTATCAGTGGTGGAGGTAGTAGAGTTAAGTAGTATTTAAGGTTCTTTTTTTGTGAATAATTTAGTAGAATTAATTAGTATTTAAAGTTTATTTCTTGTGAATAGTTGATTGTTGAGATTTTGAATTGGATTAAACAAGTTTTGTTGATTAATTTATTGTTGCTTTATTATAGTTACAAAAGTGTTAATAAATGCTTTATTGGAAGTGTTTCGAGTCTAATAAATTTATATTTTTTTTATCCAACTTGTTTGAGATTTTTCTTCAATTTATTAGCATAAGTTTTCTAACATTGTTGTTTATTCTAGTTCTAACACTTAATCGGTACTTTTAGTTGTAAGTTCCGATTTCTGGTTTCGTTTCGTCAGTTAGACATTGCATTGTTGTTAGATTGTTTTGTAGTTAATTATATTTAAGTTAGAATTAGTTTAAGATCTGAGCTCAGGCCAAACTCTGGATTGCAGAGTCGTTAGAACCGTTAGGTTTAGTTGTTAATTAATAGTATTGATATTCGTTAAAATACGCAACTTTGTACTATAATTATATCATTATCATCATTTCTTATTTCATTCACTGCTGAATATATATGACTCCTCCTTTTGTTTCCAGATGTACCTATCTTATGCAATCTGCATCCACTGGGAACCAATTAGTTTTCTTATATCATCTCTCCATTGTCTGTACTGCCTGCCAGGATATCTTTTTCCTTGCCTTGGTTGACACCCTAATTAAAAAATAGGTTGATTTCGTTAAAATACGCAACTTTGTACTATAATTATATCATTATCATCATTTCTTATTTCATTCACTGCTGAATATATATGACTCCTCCTTTTGTTTCCAGATGTACCTATCTTATGCAATCTGCATCCACTGGGAACCAATTAGTTTTCTTATATCATCTCTCCATTGTCTGTACTGCCTGCCAGGATATCTTTTTCCTTGCCTTGGTTGACACCCTAATTCTTTGTCTATCAGTTATTGGTATATAAAGGGGCAATCAAAATTTAGCCACCAAGCTTACCATACAAAAGAAAAGAAAAAAAGAAAGACACCCTAATTCTTTGTCTATCAGTTATTGGTATATCTTGCTATGTGGCCTGCCCAATGCCACTTACTGCTTCTAACTGTTACCAATATGTCTTCTACTTTGGTTTGTTCTCTTATTTGTATGTTGGTCTTGCAGTTCCTCCTGGTGAATCCTAACATGTATCTTTCCATGCTTCTTTGGGTTGTTGTTAGTTTCTGTTCCATTTTCTTTGTAAGAGTCTATGTTTCACAGCCATATGTCATTACTGGTCATATGCACATGCTGAAGAGTTTCCTTTTGAGGCATATTGGTATCCTATTGTCCCCCTAGGAAATTAACGTATCAGCCACTGGCAGGGCCATCCAATTGCATTCTATATTGAATTTCTCTCATCTGGTCTTGTGTTGTGACTGCTTATTACTTGTAATCTTCCACTCTTTCAATTGTCCAGTCTCCTATCATCACTGGTTGTGGGATTACATCTGTCTTGAACAATACTTTTGTCTTCTCGTAGTTTATTTGCAGTCCTATTTTCTCACTTTGTGTCTTCAAGTCACTTACCATTTCTTGCAGTTCATCTGGTATTTATCGAACAAGTACTATGTCATCTATAATTATATAGGATGTATTTTATATTAATATTTACACAATGATGATACCAAGAATACATATAGACAATTCTTGATTTATGATAGTATTCAGTTCAAACCAATTGTAAGTCAATATAATCATAAGTAGGAAATAATCTTAGAACTATTAATTATCCATTAACATTATTTATTATAGCATAATACACCAGCTCTTAATATAAAAAGATAAAACTTTTTGGACATAAGTCAATTAAATCATTAATTATGAAGAAAATTATATATCAACTAATTTTGATCCAAAGGAGATTCCAATTCAAATAAACAGCATTTTATTGCAAATGTAATTTAAAATTATATTTATTTAAAACTAAGAATATTTATATTATACCTTAAAAGTGAGTCTTGTTTTCACTCTATTAGCTAGAGCATTATTAATTGCTTTATCAAACTGCAACAGTATCTTCAGAGCAAGTTGAGTTGTGATTTGTCCACACTAGAAAAAATATTAGGATAAAAATATTTTAAAATAATCAAATTATTAAAAGAAAATATTTTAAATAATGACATTATATAACTTATAATTTTACTTAGTATTTAATATTTATCTACATCAATTATGAATTACAGTAAAAGCTTCAGCAAAGACAGATAAAAAGAATAAATGTACCATATTGATGATTAAAAAAAACAAACTTAATGCATTATATAACTTATAATTTTACTTAGTATTTAATATTTATCTACATCAATTATAAATTACAGTAAAAGCTTCAGCAAAGACAGATAAAAAGAATAAAAGTCCATGTTGATGATTAAAAAAAACCAAAAAAACAAACTATATTGAACCCCAAATACATGTAAAAAATAAATGCTATATAAAATAAAGGCTGTGAAACATTCAATTGTTTACATGAGCCTCATTTGTAGAGGGACAACAAATGATGCTCTTCTCTCTCCCTTTACAGTCCCATAAAAGGGGTATAGACAAAAATTCATTCACTCAGAATAGATTCATTGTAACATTGATTTTAAAGGGATTATTCAGAATAATTTCTTTCAGGAACAGTTCTTCTAGTTTTATATCGGTTTCAACATGATTATTTACATTTTCTTTATTACATGTACACCTATTTCAGGAACAGTTCTTCTAGTTTTATATCGGTTTCAACATGATTATTTACATTTTCTTGATTACACGTACACCTACACACACACGAGTCATTTTTAAAGTAAAAACAGTTTGCAAAATTTACATGAGCTGCCAAGGTCAAATGCTATTTTTAGATTGTCAGTTAAGTTCATAGTGTGTGTCTAACCGTCCAGTAAGTTAAGATTTTCTCAGCATTTTTAAGGAAACGTGTTAATTGCTAATCCCACTGACTATGAAGTGCATTCAGCCATTCAATTTTTGAACATCAAAAATTTTGTCCTGCCGATATCCATCACCAAATTGTCAAAGTGTATAGTGAAGGTGTCGTGAATGAGGGAAGCATGCATAAGTAATATCATTTGTTTAATGATGGACAGACAAATATGCATGATGAGAGACAATCTGGGAGACAGTCTATCATCTCTGATGAGTTGAAAAAGAGTTGATACACATATTTGGAAAAGCAGGCACTTCACTGTTGATGAACTTCATAAGGCTTTTCCCAATGTTTCACAATCTATTGTCTAAGACATTGTCAGGAATCATTTCAAATATAGAAGGATTTATGCCAGATGGGTTCCAAGAATGCTCACAGGTGTACACAAACAAAAATGCATAACAGTGACACAATGGTTTTTTCAGCGTTATCTTAGAGAAGGTGAGGAATTTTAGGACAGTATTGTGATGGATAATGAGACATGAGTTTCACACTATACTCCAAAGTGTAAGCAAGTCTCTCAAATGACACCACACAGGCTCTCTGTCAAAACCCAGAAAGTTAAAGCAGACATCTTCAACTTTGAATACAACAAAATCTAAACTAGCTTATAGGACCTTAAATAAAATTAAAGTGCAGGAGTGCTTTCGGGTTGGACTGCCCCTCATCAGCTGCACAGAGAATGTGAGCGTTAGAAGGAGAACCTGACCGAAGACGGGACATCTCTGAAAACAAGAGTAAATCATAATTTAAACCCCAGTGTCAGGGGATACCAGATACAAAAGTTTGCGTTTGCACATTAAAATAAAGTAAAAAATTAAATACTACTACGTTGGTATTTAAACACTTTAGCAACGTAGAGCTATAGTAAAAACCTTAAATTCTGCAGTTCTGTTGATTAATCAGGTATTCCCACGCACTGGGTATAGAATCCTTATCCCAAGAATTGACTAGATTTTTAACCCTCTTCCCCACGGGTAAAATACTTTACATTGCTCCACAGTGGGGTACCTGGGTACCTTTGTGTATATTGAGGGCAACAAATTATGTGAATCATTTTCTTTTGTTTCATAGTGACGAATCATTTTTAGAGATGACTCAGCAAGTGTCAGGTTTGGTTTTGGTTTCGGTTTTAGAAGAATTTTAGTTGTTCCTCGTTATTTTTATTTCTGAGCTGAAAGATGGCAAACATGGAAAATGATATTTCTCCAGCTGTATTCAAACAGTAAGTTTTTATTTTTTTAGTTCATCCTATAATAAAGATATCCTATTACATCAAGAATATAAATGGAAAAATTTTTTCACTGCTAATATTCACATGTTTAATATTAAAAAAAGAATTGAAAAATGATATGCCTATCGTACACTAAAAAGAAGCCTAACATACTGTTTATCATCATCTAAAATGAAAAAGATAAAACTGACCATAATTAAAAAAAGGGATGTGTGTCATATCTTGGAGAAAAAAATCTTCAAAGGACAAAGAATATTTAGGTTTTACAAATATGATCCTTAAGAAATAGGATCAAAGAATGTAACATGAATATTAGAAATAAAGATTTAACAGCAGCAACGGTAAAATGAGTTAATCGGTCATGATCTGGACATAGACTGGGATAATGCTAAGATTGTTTTCAAAATTAATAACACAAAATTTGGATAGCAGAAAGGTGGCAATTTTGAAAAACAAAATAAAACAAGTATATAGTACATATGGTTCCCAGAAAAAATAAAACTGACATGCTGTTGGTGCTTGAATTCAAATACAACTTAGTAAACGATTGAAGCATAAGTAAAACTTAAATTTTAACACTGGTATAATAGTGATATTTATTAGAAAAAAAATAATGAAATAACAAAAATATTTATATAGATAAATCACAAAAATACATGTAAAAATGAAGTAGCAGCCATTACTATGAGATAAAGCAATAAAATGGAACTTTTATTTGTAGAAATATATTTTTTTTGAAATTTTGAATGTTTTTTAATACAGGTAGTTTTTTTTACGACATGGTTCAATTTGAACCCTGCCATCATAAGTCATTAATGCTCAAAATTTATGGATTTCTCATTTATTAATGTTTATTAGGTCATTATATATTATCTTAATATGACAAATGCAGCACTACAAGAACCAGATACAAAAAAGGATGCTTTTTATATATCAGACCATTAGGCAAAGGATTCAAACCCATAGAATTGCATCTGCTAATACAACAAAATCTAAACTAGCTTATAGGATCTTAAATAAAATTAAGTGCAGGAGCGCTTTCGGGCTGGACTGCCCCTCAACAGCTGCACAGAGAAAGTGAGCATTAGAAGGAGAACCTGACCAAAGGAGGACATCTGTGAAAACAAGAGTAAATCATAATTTAAACCCCGGTGTCAGGGGAACGGTCAGAATAGGATAAACAGGTGGTATAGATGGGATAAGATGTTAGGCACACGGGGGGATAGGAGTATACCAGATACAAAAGTTTGCATTTGCACATTAAAATGAAATAAAGTGAAAAATTAAATACTACTACATTGGTATTTAAACACTTTAGCAATGTAGAGCTATAGTAAAAACCTTAAATTCTACAGTTCTATTGATTAATCAGATATTCCCACGCACTGAGTATAGAATCCTTATCCCGAGAATTGACTAGATATTTAATCTTGCTGCGGAGGTAAATGTTCCACACTTCTCTAAAGTTGGACCTTAACTCATAAGAACCTAGCAGATCGACGATGTCAGCACTGTCCCATGAAACACACCAGTCTTTAGAGTAGGCCACTTGCACTAGGGCCGTGTTTTCTTTGTTGCTGCTTACGTTGTACTGATGCTGTTGAATACGTTCTTGCAGGCGTCGTCGGTTACTCCGATGTAATAGCTTACCGCGCCGGTTAGAGAATCGACTAGTGGTATCTCGTACACCCCGCACCTCTCAGAGTTAGGCCTAATTTCCTTTTCATTGCGTATTTGTTGGAACACTGTGGCATTTCTCCTTTCAGAGAAGTGATAGTTGTGCTTTGCCTTAAATATACTAGTAACTTCACAGCACATAGGGTGCCGTGGGACGGAAAGGAAGTGCTCGGCCGGAGCTTCCTGGTTTTGGGTGCGGTAACGCCAGTAGGAGCATATGCTGCATTGCGCATTTTAAGTTGCTTGTTGCGAATCTTGCGGACCAAGTTGTTGAATTTAGAGGAAACAGATATAGTAAAAGAACCTTAAGTTCTTTTACTATATCTGTTTCCTCTGTACAGAGTTTGTATGCTCTCCAGATAAGCGCGGAGATGCTAGTGTCTATATTTAGCTGCGTCTTTGGAACACTCATGAATTAGGCCGAATCTGCTGCTAGGTTTTCTATAGATGGAAATGTAAAATGAATTCATCTTCTTAGTGACATACATGTTGAGAAAATGCACCTGCTCTTTATCTAGCTGCTCGAGTTGTATAGTTAGTCCAAATGGGTTGTTATTTACACGGGCAGCAAAATCACTAGCAACTTCCTTACTATCCACAATCGTGAAAATGTCATTGATATAGCGGGTATAGAATTTGAGAGAGTCCTTAATAGAACAGACTGCAGTTTCCTCACTTTTTCTAACTAAGATTTCAGCTAACTCTCTGGCTATAGGGGAACCCATAGGGGCACCTCTAGTTTGCGTGAAATATCTACCGTTGTACCCTGTAATAAGCGTTTTTGCACACTCTTATTACAGGTACAACGGTAGATATTTCACGCAAACTAGAGGTGCCCCTATGAGTTCCCCTATAGCCGGAGAGTTAGCTGAAATCTTAGAAAAAGTGAGGAAACTACAGTCTGTTCTATTAAGGACTCTCTCAAATTCTATACCCGCTATATCAATGACATTTTCATGATTGTGGATAGTAAGGAAGTTGCTAGTGATTTTGCCACCCGTGTAAATAACAACCCATTTGGACTAACTATACAACTCGAGCAGCTAGATAAAGAGCAGGTGCATTTTCTCAACATGTATGTCACTAAAACGACGGATTCATTTTCCATTTCCATCTATAGAAAACCTAGCAGCAGAATCAGCCTAATTCATGAGTGTTCCAAAGACACTAGCTAAATATAAAGACTCTAGCATCTCCGCACTTATCTGGCGAGCATACAAACTCTGTATAGAGGAAGCAGATATAGTAAAAGAACTTAAAGTTCTCAGGGAGGCTTACATAACCCACGGATACCTTGGCGGCAAATTCGACAACTTGGTCCGCAAGATTAGCAACAAGCAACTTAAAATGCACAATGCAGTACACGGTCCTACCGACATTACCACACCCAACCAGGAAGCTCTGACCAAGCACTTCCTTTCCGTTACTAGTATTTAAGTTACTAGTATATTTAAGGCAAAGCACAACTATCACATCTCTGAAAGGAGAAATGCAACAGTGTTCCAACAAATTCGCAATGAAAAGGAAATTAGGCCTAACTCTGAGAGGTGCGGGTTGTACAAGATACCGCTAGTCGATTCTCTAACCGGCGCATTAAGCTACTACATCGGAGTAACCCAACGACGCCTGCAAGAACATATGCAACAGCATTGGTATGACGTAAGCAGCAACAAAGAAAACATGGCCCTAGTGCAAGTGGCCTACTCTAAAAGACTGATGTGTTTCATGGGACAATGCTGACATCGATTCTACAGTTCTGTTGATTAATCAGGTATTCCCACGCACTGGGTATGGAATCCTTATCCCGAGAATTGACTAGATCTTTAACCTTACTGCAGAGGTAAATGTTCCAAATTTCTCTAAAGTTGGACCTTAACTCATAAGAACGTAGCAGATCAACGATGTCAGCATTGTTCATTTTCCACTTCCATCTATAGAAAACCTAGCAGCAAAATCAGCCTAATTCATGAGCATTCCAAAGACGCAGCTAAATATAAAAATGCTAGCATCTCCACACTTATCTGGCAAGCATACAAACTCTGTACGGAGGAGACAGATATAGTAAAAGAACTTAAGGTTCTCAAGGAGGCTTATGTAACCCATGGATATCCTGGCGGCAAATTCGACAACTTGGCCTGCAAGATTCGCAACAAGCAATGTAAAGTGTGCAACGTAGTTCACACTCCTACTGACGTTACCACACCCAACCAGGACGCTCCGGCCAAGCACTTCCTTGCCGTCTCACAGCACTCTATGTGCTGTGAAGTTGCTAGTATATTTAAGGCAAGGGACTAATATCACTTCTCTGAAAGGAGAAATGCCACTGTGTTCCAGCAAATACGCAATGAAAAGGAAATTAGGCCTAACTCTGAGAGGGCGGGGTGTACGAGATACTGCTAGTCGATTCTCTAACCAGCGCGGTAAGCTACTACATCGGTGTAACCCAACGACACCTGCAGGAATGTATGCAACAGCATCGGTACGACGTAAACAGCAACAAAGAAAACACGGCCCTTACGCAAGCGGCCTACTCTAAAGACTGGTGTTTTTCATGGGACAATGCTAACATCGTTGATCCGCTATGTTATTACGAGTTAAGGTCCAACTTTAGAGAAATTTGAAACATTTACCTCCGCAGTAAGGTTAAAGATCAAGTCAATTCTTGGGATAAGGATTCCATATCCAGTGCGTGGGAATACCTGATTAATCAACAGAACTGTAGAATTTAAGGTTTTTAAATTGATCAAATAAAATTTATTGGTGTACTTACATAGTAGTAAGCCATGTAGGCATATTTTCTAATACAAAAGATAAAAAGTAGAAGCTACAATAAAGAAGATTGATAATATGAAAAAATTTTGATAATCTATATAGCTCTACGTTGCTAAAGTGTTTAAATACCATGGTTTTCATGGGACAATGCTAACATCGTTGATCCGCTATGTTATTACGAGTTAAGGTCCAACTTTAGAGAAATTTGAAACATTTACCTCCGCAGTAAGGTTAAAGATCAAGTCAATTCTTGGGATAAGGATTCCATACCCAGTGCGTGGGAATACCTGATTAATCAACAGAACTGTAGAATTTAAGGTTTTTACTATCGCTCTACATTGCTAATGTGTTTAAATATCAACGTAGTAGTATCTAATTTTTTTTTTCCTTTCTTTCACTTTTATTATTTAATTTTAATGTGCAAATGCAAACTTTTGTATCTGGTATCCCCCTATCCCACCCTCTCAGTGTGCCTAACACCTTATCCCATCTACATCACCTGTTTGTTCTATTCTGACCATTCCGTTTAAATACCAATGTAGCAGTATTTAATTTTAATGTGCAAATGCAAACTTTTGTATCTGTATCCCCCTATCCCACCCTCCTGACCGTCTCCCTGACACCGGGGTTTAAATTTACGATTTACTCTTGTTTTCACAGATGTCCTGTCTTTAGTCAGGTTCTCCTTCTAATGCTCACTCACTTTCTCTGTGCAGCTGATGAGGGGCAGTCCAGCCCAAAAGCACTCCTGCACTTTAATTTTATTTAAGGTCCTATAAGCTAGTTTAGATTTTGTTATATTTATTTGTTATCTACCTAATTAGATATTTAATTTTTGTATGTACTGAAGTTTGATGTTTATTTAATATTATAGTTACATGCAATGAAAATTTTGTAATTTATTACAATTTCCAAGATGTTCTTCATATATGTTATGGAGGTCCTATAAGCTAGTTTAGATTTTGTTGTATTTAATTAAGGACATAGTTGTCACTTTTATCTATTCAACTTTGAAAGTTTAGGCAACCATTTTTTGAGACAGAAAAGTTCTTTTTGTTGAATTCATGTCTCGTACTGAAACCATCAATTCAGATGTATACAGGTACTCCTCACTTAACAACTGAGTTTTGTTCTCACAACTTGGTCGTAGAAACGAATTGGTTGGAAGCGAAAAACTTGTTCCTATATTTAAAATATTGGAAACAAATTTCAAATTAAAAATTTATATTCTTAATTATGCACAAAGTACAGTATTTTCAGTATCTTAATTATGCACAAAGTACAGTATTTTTCTTCAGTTTTTTTTTTGGAACTACGAGTGTGGGGAAATTACAAACAAAAGTCATAAGCAATGTGCGTATGAGCAAAAACCAAATATTCCATTAAAAAAACAGTCTTAAGCACGGACGTAAGTTCGAACCAAATATTCCATTAAAAAAAATAGTCTTAAGCTTGGACGTAAGTTTGAGCAGTCGTTAAACAGGTAAGTCGTTAAGTGAGGAGTACCTGTACTGAAAGACAAGGACAAGGCTATGATGTGCTATTTAGAACTGTTGGAGGGACATGCTTTCTGCTGGAATGTATGTGCTCCATGATAATACACACCCATGTTGCAAGAAAAACACCGAAATTGTTGCAGAAATTTCGGCTATTAAATTGTTGACTATTCTTCTTACAGTCTGACCTGGCTCTTCTTACTTCTATCTTTTTTCCAAATTGAAGAAATTTTTGGAAGGAAAATGAAAAGTGATGAAGTGAAACAAATGGTTACGAATATATATGAAAAATATATATCTTAAGTTTCATCAGCATAATCATATATTTTGGAAGAAGAGTGAAGAATATTTCATTTATATATAAACAAACAAGGAGACACTGAATGAAAATCCCCAATGAATTCCAATATTTAGTTGAAATTGAATGATCTGGTAATTATTAATGATTAGCAGATCTCTATTTTCAAAAATATCATTACAAGTATATAAACATATCAATATTTTTATTTGGGATGTTACACTTACAGGTTCCTTTTTAACTTTCAAATATGCTTAATTTCTATTATTTTGCCTATTTTATATTGATTATGGTGAGAATTATTAAGTTTACACGTATTTTCATATATTTATTATCGATTTTAGATTGACACTATTTCACTAAGGGTAGGAATTTTATATTGATTATGGTGAGAATTATTAAGTTTACACGTATTTTCATATATTTATTATAGATTTTAGATTGACACTATTTCACTAAGGGTAGGTTGCACAACTTTCGGTTTAATCTGCAGAATAGTTATGGCTAGAATAACTCTAACCCGTTCGAAAATCTAAAGATTTACTACAGAGTTGTTGCCCGACGTAAAAGATAGCTAATCCGAGTTTTAATATTCAGTAGCAAAGATGGCGGTGCGCAGACCAAGAAAAATTTTCAAGTACAGAGTGTTGCACGACGTAAAAGATAGCTAATCCTAGTTTAGTAACAATAGCTAAGATGGCGGTGCGCAGACCAAGAAAAATTTTCGGTTCAACACTTAGGTTCTGCGAGTTCAAGACTTTTAGGTTCTGCGCATTTAATGCTATGAATAATAAAAACCTCTTATTTTATTAATTTCTTCCATGTTTTGAAGTCAGATAGATTACACAAATCTTAAGAAGAGTAATGATTTATAATTTTAATATTTCTTCTTAAGTTATTTACTATTTTCTATATTTGCACCTCGGCTTTTCAAGATAGCAGTACGTACAGGTTTAATATTGTATATATTTATGATATCTACGTTAATGAATCAATTGGTTTCTCCTCTGATCATTTACCAATTTTGCTTTCATCAACTAGCATTTTCAAAAGTCCCAAGAACATTTCATATCGCAAGGTAAAACTATGGAAACTATGCAACTGGGAAATAATTGTTGAAGAATTTTGCAAATTCCCATGGCATGAAATATACAAATCTAATATAGACCTTGATGATATATATAACCGTATCTACCAACATATTGACAATATCACTGACTGGCATGTGCCTACAGGTAAAATCTGTGACAAACATCCATGTTGGATATCAGCTGATAGTAAAAGAATTCAGAAAACATTAAACAAGCTGCACAAAAGGTGGAAAATGTTAGGGTCTTATACGGATAGATACAAATACTTAGAGCTAAAACGAAAATTATTTGAAAGCTATAAAAAAGATAAAATTAATTATATTAGAAAAAATATGTATCAACACGGAAATAATTCAAAAAAGATCTGGAAAGTTATTAACAACTTATCCCACCGCAGAAAACATATAAACAAAACTATATCCAAAATAGATATCAAGAAAATTTATGAAAAATTACATACGAAATTTACTCTAAAAGATACAACAAATTTTTACTTAACTAAACCTGTAGGAGTTAAAATTAACTTTACTGAGAAAGAAGTCATCTCAGCCCTAAGATCTAAGAAAAAATTCTCTTCAGGGCCAGATAAAGTTCCAGTTTGTTTTTATCAAAAAACCATCCCTTTTGTTGCAGCACATTTTGCTTTCATATTCAAAATCACCCTTGAACAAGGATATTTACCCGAGAGATGGAAATATGTAAAGATAATCCCAATTCTTAAAAAACATAAAAATCCAGCTGATCCTAACTCCTATAGACCTTTATGTAGCTACGATTGCTTACAAAGAATATTCGAAAAGATGATAATGAAATATATATATTTTCAGGCAAAAAACCAAATTTCTAAATTTCAACATTATGCTCTAAGAACAAATTCTACAATTTCAAATCTCATTCAGTTTACTGAAATGATTTATAACAACTGGGAAAATCATCATCATACTCATGTTCTTTTTCTTGATATAACTGGTGCTTTTGACTCCATACAAATTGACATTTTATTTAAACGATTAATGAAAAATACTAATATTGAATATATATTTATTTACTGGATCATAAAATACTTACAGAATAGAAAATACACAATCGTTCATGAGGATGTGTATTTATCTGATTTCGAACCAACTATAGGCATTGCGCAGGGTTCAACTCTTAGCGCCTTTCTCTTTGTGTGTTACATGAATCCAGTTTTCCAGCTAAATTTAAAATCAACAATTATTGCTTATGCGGATGATTTTAAAATACTAAATATAAATAGTCATGTTCTTTTTAATGATTTGGAAAAACTTAAAGATTGGTTTACTGAAAACAACATGATGATCAACGAAGATAAATCTAAATATATGATATTTGCCCTACATAATAGAAGTATCAGCAGCAACACACACATCAATACACGTTTTATTCCAGTAGAATCTCATAAAGATCTTGGTGTAATTCTGGATAATCGACTGTCCTATAAGTTTCATATTAATAACATAATAAATCAATTAAATAGAAAATATGCATTTACATCAAGATACTTTGCAAGAGTAAAGGATAAGCATATACTTCAAACTTGGTTTCATGCTGCTTTTGTATCTACTGTAGTGTATGGCATACAACTATATGCTGCTGGACTCGTATCAAGTCTAAATCATTTGAATGAAGTATGGAATCGTATCATCAAAAAAATAAATAGTATACATCTGTCAAATTCTCAAGACTCAATCTCTAATATCTTACATTTACCTACTATTGAAGAACTAAGAAATAAACATGATATTCAAATGCTAACGAAATTCTTGAAAGGAAATCTACCACCTGAAATTATAATCTACAATGTGCCGCAGATCAAATCACGAAAAATAAATTTGCTCCATATAAGAAAAAAAAAGCTGGAAAAGTCTCACAGATCCTTCTCTATAAGAGCCTGCAAGATGTTCAATTCTGTGTAAATGTAAATCGGGGGTCACCCAAAAGTACCTTTTGTTGTAGGGTGTTTATAAATAAATAAATAAATAAATAAATAAATAAATCATTTTATTATTTAAGACATTAGATAAGTTGACCTTACGCGTTAAATTTTACATTTTGAAATATATTTTTCACATTTTTTAAAAAACACTTTTTAAAAGAAAGTAAAAATTAATTATCGAAAAATTTATATCAAGTTTGAAATAAATCTCTTCCTCCTTCCTCTATCACTCCCATGAGGACAATAGTCGCGACCTGCAGGATTACTTCCTACACAATTACCACGTCTGCATCTTCCTTCCCAACCAGCCAGAGCTCCATTACTACCTCTACAGGTATACATGTTATCTCTGCTGCAGTCACCACCTAAATGGCCGTGTTCTCTTTGGAAACCACAGAAAGTACCAATACGTCCGTAACAGAAGCATCCTCCAGCCAAAGAATCTTTAAAATAATAATAATTCTAGTTAATTATTTCATAATCAGGAAAGGTTTTAATATGCACGGCTTGATTTTTACATTTTAGAGAAAGATATATTTTGTTTAATAAAATAATTACTTTCTAGAAATTACCCGCTCATATAAATGAGCGGAAATATAATCATGTGATTTAATCTAATATAATACTACGGAAATATAATCTTGTGATTTAATTTAATAATATTGTATATAACGACGAAATACACCTCTGAACTCGTATAGGGAATCCAAACATCATTGAGGTAATAGTAAAATGGCATCTATTATTACGTTACAGCGCCATCTGAGGACTTTTCTTTTTAGAGGAACTACAATTTCAATTTAATTTTTATTCCTTAATTTGTAAATTATTAATAACAACAAATAATTTTGGCTGGCTGTCGCAGACATCCGAAAATTAGATCTTTTTAGCGATACCATATTTATAGAAATCAGTACAATGGTTCGACTGAAAAAGGGATATCCAGTCAGCCAGCCACGTTTGACTATTAATGTATATGATTCTAGTTAAAGAATTCTATATATTTTTTCTATTCTTTCTCTAATTATCATTTGTTTAAAGAAAAATTTATCGATAATTCTGTTAAATCAAGTTCTAAGATCTTTCTTCAAAATGTAAAACATAGCAAAGAATTCAACAAGTAAAATACTTACAATGGACGTAAGTCAATACGATGAGGAGGATAAACAAAAAGAACTTCATTTCGTAGATACTGCAAAACTTGGATACTATACTACCGCAAAATTTTTGTCTTTATATACTCTTTGCAGATTTCACAATGTTATGCAATGGAGTATATACGAGTTTCGGTCACTGTTCGTTCAAACCAGTTACAAGAATTATTTATTTATTTATTTTTTTTTAATCTTCCGATTGCACCATAAATTTTGATGATAAAAACAAGTATTATATAAGAAATGTTTTATATAATATTGCATTTTATTATTAAATTTATTGAAATTTTTCTATTATGAAAATTTAAAAACACGCTCATTAAGAAAACAAATCTAAATTCTATTATGAAAATTTAAAAACACGCTCATTAAAAATACAAATCTAAAATATTTACAGATAAATTTATTTAATTATGTTTTTTTTTTTGTTATTTTATGCAAATTAATTTTATAAAAAGTTCCGTCAACAGAAAAGGAAATTTTCTGTCGATATAAATGTAGAAAATTAAATTTCTTTCCAGATATTCTTTTCAATTAAGAATTTTAAATCGTTTTAATTCGGTAGTTAGATCTTAAATACGTACTAACTGAATTAATAATTTGAAGTTAGATGTTGATATTTAATTAAATGGATAACGAATAATGACGTTTAGCTATTTAAATAAACTAATAGTGTCTATTTTGTAGTCCAAATTTACAAGGAAAAAGTCGAAATCGAAAGTACTTCGTATTTTCAACTACATTAAAAAATCAGGTTTGGAAAATTGATAAAGAGCGTTATAGGTACATTTAAGGTCATAAACAACTTTTTATAATTAAATAAACATTCAGGTTATATTAGCGATAAATATCTTCTTAGAACGATCGAGGCTGTTTTAAATGATTTTCCTCCTTTGTAGATTCATATCTTCAACAAAACAAGGAAAACAGATAACCTATTTCTTAGAAAAAATAAATAAATATATGCAAAATTTGTTAACTTTGGTGCCAAATATAATTTATCTATAGCAGTTATTTTTAAAAAATGTACATTTTAGAACTACTTATCGAATTTATTCTCTGCATATAAATGCATATATAAAAATACTCATCACAATAATAATAGTGATATTTTAAATATTAAACTGCAAAGAATATAAAACAGAAAGGAAAGGGTTTAATGTCGATCTGGATATCGTATATATTTATTAATTTACGTTTAAAATCTAGATTCCTGGGATTACAGACGAAGTAAACTGTTTCAAAGAATCATTCTATTAATATAAAATTTAATAATTGAATAAAATGCAATAAAGCACTTTGGGACAGTGGCGTAGCTAAGGATGGCGTAAGTAAGGGGACGGCATTTTTGGCATTAAAATTTTTTTAAACACTATTTTAATAATAAGAAGAGTAAAATTATCAACCATTCCCACTGTTCAAGATCAAACAAAAACTTGGAAAGAAGGTGAAGGCCCTTTTGAAGTTTTAAAATACAAAATATATGCTGGAAAACTCCGTTCCTAACATTGTTATAATAATAAGAATTTTTTTTTAACGGAAAAGAACTACTTGTACAGTGCTTAAAGAGAAATAAAATTAAACTATAAATGAAAAGCAAATGAAATTTTTAATGTTCAATAACTACATAAAAGACTGTAGTTCTACAGAATGTTAATTCAACTAAATCAAATAGTTCCTCAGAATTTTAATTCGTTACTGTACCCTCGAAAAAAGTTATGAATTTATATAGTGCCAATAACCAAAAAAGCCAGAAAAAACGCCAAAATGTTAGAAAAACTTCTAACGCCAACCATGTCTAAATTAAGCCAAAAAAAGAGCTCATTTGTGTAAGGATCTCATAACGTATGTAGACTGGTGTCTTGAGTCTTATCATTCGATAATCTCATTTCTGACACCAGTGTGAAAACTCGCAGCCGATGGCCGATATAAAATATATATAGATAAATTTTAGCATAGGCCTATTTTCGAATAGGGTCGCGAGTAAGTGACGCAGGGATCCAGGATAGGAGAATTGATTCCGATACTTATTCAAAACAAATAATAACATATATATTTATGGAAATAAAACACAATATTAATATAATTCGCTAGAGAGAGAGCTATCTGACCCGGATATCATACCTGGGAGAGAGTGAATAAAAAAAAATTACGTCATTCCACCATTATTCTCTTATGTCTTCGTTCCCTATCTTGTCGGACGATCGCCGACGGGACGGGATGAGGATTCACCTTTTTCAGTCTACATTTTGCACCTCTGTCTGTAGTTACAGATTAACTGGAGTGTTCTTTGTTGTCTTGTTTATTATTGAAAGAAGAACTTTTGTTTATTCGATAAGAGACGATCATAGTCGCCTATTGTTTAGCAGAAAGCGATCTCGTTTCATCATTGTTTGATGAAATCGACCTTTCTGCTTTCCAGACATATCCAATTTTTATTCTAAAATTTATTTTAATAATTATAAAATTTTATTAATTAAAACATATATTTAAATTATTTTATTACGGTTCGCTGGTCTCCACATTTGGCATTAAAAAGCCAATCTGGCAACCTTGGTTGCTGTGACCAAACATCTGATTCTGGAGTTCAGGGCCGTCAAAACATAAACGGCGCCTCCAGAAAACAATGGCGGGCCAACGTGGTAAATTTAAAAATGCGCTCCGACATTGATGCCGAAAAACTGATGGAACCGGAATATTGATTGCTGGATTCACTCTCCGGATTCCACTCAACATTATATACACAAGAACTTCAATTACCATAAAAAAGAACTAATCTTACAACTTCCACTTAACAGCCTTTCCCGCCTTTATAAATCAAAAATATTTCCTTCTATCTCCAAAATGCTGCCCTCTTTGTGATGCCGAGGTATTTGATATTCTTCAGCTCTTCCTGGATTGTAATAAGTTGAAGTATACCCGCACAAAATATGAAATAACATCTGCAGTTAACTTTCCAAGACATCAAAATTCAGTTAATATTCCACAACTTAGATACCCGCAATATCTATAATATTGTGAACTTCGTAATTACCATCTTCGAACAAATTTGATTTATAATTTTTGTCCCCCTTTTGTTTCTTGTAACTTCCGATTTTTGTAACTTTTCATCTACAGGGGTCTTCCGTTTTAGTTAAATAAAGTTGATTATTATTATTAATTACAAAAACTTTTTACTTTGTTTTATTTTTTTTTAATATTAAATTTAGAAGAAAATGAATAACAACTAAACTTATAGAAAACCATAATTAATAACAAGAAAAAATACTATACAAGAAATCCCTATTCTAGAAATTTTATTTACAAATCAATTACAGTTAATAATAATAATAATATATAACATTAAAATAACAATTTTTAAATAACAATATTTAACTTTCACTTATAACTGAGTCCACGTTTTGGATAATCATTGACATATTATTAGGAAAGTATGATTGCTATTTTTCATCTTTTAAATCATTTCATTATTCAAGACATTAAATAAGTAGGCCTAACGTTTAAATTTCACATTTTTTAAAACATTTTTCAAAAGAAACTTAAAAATAATTATCGAAGAATTTATGGTATTTATATTTTTTTCAAATTTGAAATAAATCTCTTCCTTCTTCCTCTTTCACTCCCATGAGGACAATAGTCGCGACCTGCAGGATTACTTCCTACACAATTACCACGTCTGCATCTTCCTTCCCAACCAGCCAGAGCTCCATTACTACCTCTACAGGTATACATGTTATCTCTGCTGCAGTCACCACCTAAATGGCCGTGTTCTCTTTGGAAACCACAGAAAGTACCAATACGTCCGTAACAGAAGCATCCTCCAGCCAAAGAATCTTTAAAATAATAATAATTCTAGCTTATTATTTCACAAGTAGGAAAGATTTTAATATAGACTCGTATGATTATTAAATTTTACAGAAAGATATACATTTAGTTTAATAAAATAATTACTTATTTTGTTAAATAATTCTATATATATATTTTTAAAAGTTTTCTTTCTCTGATTATCATTTGTTTAAAGAAAGATATACAATTAGTTTAATAAAATAATTACTTATTTTAGTTAAAGAATTCTATATATATATTTTTAAAAGTTTTCTTTCTCTAATTATCATTTGTTTAAAGAAAAAACTTATTGATAGTTCTGTTAAACCAATTTCTAAGATCTTTCATTAAGATGTAAAATATAGCAAGAAGTTAACACAAGAAGTTAACAAGTAGAATACTTACAATGGACATAAGTCAAAACGATGAGGAGGATAAATAACGAGAACTTCATTTCGTTGATATTGAAAAATCTGGATACAGTATTACCGCATTATTTTTACCTTTATATACTCTTTGGGTAAGATTTCATAGTATGTTGCAATGCAATGTATACAAGTTTCGGTAGGTCACTGTTCGTCTGAAACCAGTTAGAGGAAGTATATTTCTTTTTAATCTTCCGATTGCACCATAATTTTCAAAATAAAAATATGTTTTCATTGTCATATTTTTGAAATGTTTTATATAATATTGCATTTTATTATTACATTTATTGAAATTATTCTGTTATCCAAATTTAAAAATAAACGTGCATTAAAGGAAACAAATCTAAATACAGTATTTAGAATCAGATGGATTTAATTTTTTGTTATTTTCCGCAAATTAATCTTATCTGAATCCTTAGTAATTATAAAAAGTTGTTTAAGATTTTACATACACGCTCTTCATAAATTTTCTAAACCTGATTTTTCAATGCAGTTGAGAATATAAAGAACTTTCGATTTTGACTTTTTCGTTATAAAATTTGGCCCTCAAAATAGCCACTAATATTTTATTTAAATACGAATTAAATGGTTAAACATCATTGTTTCAAGTCGTACATATTTAAGCTCTAATTGTCGAATTTAAATGATTTAAAATTCTTAATTGAAAAAATATCCGAAAGAAATTTATTTTTCCACATTACATCAACAGAAAAGGAAATTTTCTGTTGAAGTAATGTGGAAAAATTTTTTAAATTAATTTGCGGAAATTAACAAAAAATTAAATCCATCTGATTCTAAATACTGTATTTAGATTTGTTTCCTTTAATGCACGTTTATTTTTAAATTTGGATAACAGAATAATTTCAATAAATGTAATAATAAAATGCAATATTATATAAAACATTTCAAAAATATGACAATGAAAACTTGTTTTTATTTTGAAAATTATGGTGCAATCCGGAAGATTAAAAAGAAAAATACTTCCTCTACCTGGTTTCAGACGAACAGTGACCTACCGAAACTGGTATACATTGCATTGCAACATACTATGAAATCTTACCCAAAGAGTATATAAAGGTAAAAATAATGCGGTAATACTGTATCCAGATTTTTCAATATCAACGAAATGAAGTTCTCGTTATTTATCCTCCTCATCGTTTTGACTTATGTCCATTGTAAGTATTCTACTTGTTAACTTCTTGTGTTAACTTCTTGCTATATTTTACATCTTAATGAAAGATCTTAGAACTTGGTTTAACAGAACTATCAATAAGTTTTTCTTTAAACAAATGATAATCAGAGAAAGAAAACTTTTAAAAATATATATATAGAATTATTTAACAAAATAAGTAATTATTTTATTAAACTAAATGTATATCTTTCTGTAAAATTTAATAATCATACGAGTCTATATTAAAATCTTTCCTACTTGTGAAATAATAAGCTAGAATTATTATTATTTTAAAGATTCCTTGGCTGGAGGATGCTTCTGTTACGGACGTATTGGTACTTTCTGTGGTTTCCAAAGAGAACACGGCCATTTAGGTGGTGACTGCAGCAGAGATAACATGTATACCTGTAGAGGTAGTAATGGAGCTCTGGCTGGTTGGGAAGGAAGATGCAGACGTGGTAATTGTGTAGGAAGTAATCCTGCAGGTCGCGACTATTGTCCTCATGGGAGTGAAAGAGGAAGAAGGAAGAGATTTATT
The DNA here is from genome assembly GCA_000484575.1 of Olivierus martensii. Classification (NCBI taxonomy): domain Eukaryota; kingdom Metazoa; phylum Arthropoda; class Arachnida; order Scorpiones; family Buthidae; genus Olivierus; species Olivierus martensii. The sequence continues at coordinate 35 of AYEL01090847.1, read as the reverse complement.
TCAAATTTGAAAAAAATATAAATACCATAAATTCT
>AYEL01090846.1:0-27495 GCA_000484575.1 Olivierus martensii | reverse complement strand
TTCCCAAGGTGTCGGAAAGAGGGAGCCATGACGAATTATCGAATATTTCTGGCGAGCAGAAGGAGATGTCCAAAGCTGAGGAGTTTCCTCCGCCCCAGAAGTGTATTGGGAGGCCGGTATTAAGTAGCGCGCAGTCCGCTATTATCATCCAGTCGAATAGTACGATTCCGGCTGATGTCGGTCTGGTTGCTGCCGTATCCCATGCTGGGTGGCGGGCGTTCCAATCGCCGCCTAGGAAGAACGGTTGAGAGATTTTTCGATGGCCGTCATGTGTTTGGCTGACAGTCTGCCGTGCGGGACGTAGACGTTCAAGAGAGTGATTGGGTTAGCGCCTCCCCAGATGTCCACCCCGGTAGTTCCACTTCTGGGGTTGTTTCTGGTTTCTTTTTTGGCGGACGCGTATCGGTTGGAAACTGCCGTCAGTAGCCCGCCTCCGTTATGGTCCGTGCGGTCCTGACGATACACTGAGAACCCTGGTAGGGTGAAAGGTGCATCTGGTGATAGCCAAGTCTCTTGTATAATGATCACCTCCGTTGAGGAAAACCACTCCGCATTTAACATCAGTAGGCGATTCGCTCGGATACCTCTCGCGTTCCATTATACAATGCGGAGTTTATCCATCAAATGATTTTAGTTTGGCGCGCCGTCGGTTTATCTTCACTGACTCAGCTAGCGAGAGGGAGTCTCCTGTCTCCATTTCCTGTGAGGCTGGATAGTCGGTAAGCTGTTTAGGATTTGTAGTGGGCACGATACTCTTCCCCTCCGCACAATTGGTGCGACGCGTCGTGAGATCCTTGCTGGCCGATGGATAAACTCCGCATTGTACAATGGAACGCGAGAGGTATCCGAGCGAATCGCCTACAGATGTTAAATGCGGAGTGGTTTTCCTCAACGGTGATCGTTATACAAGAGACTTGGCTATCACCAGATGCACCTTTCACCTTACCAGGGTTCTCAGTGTATCGTCAGGACCGCACGGACCATAACGGAGGCGGGCTACTGACGGCAGTTTCCAACCGATACGCGTCCGCCAAAAAAGAAACGCCAGAAACAACCCCGGAAGTGGAACTACCGGGGCGGACATCTGGGGAGGCGCTAACCCAATCACTCTCCTGAACGTCTTTAACGGAGGCGGGCTACTGACGGCAGTTTCCAACCGATACGCGTCCGCCAAAAAAGAAACTCCAGAAACAACCCCGGAAGTGGAACTACTCCGGGTGGACATCTGGGGAGGCGCTAACCCAATCACTCTCTTGAACGTCTACGTCCCGCACGGCAGACTGTCAGCCAAACACATGACGGCCATCGAAAAATCTCTCAACCGAGGGCTACTGACGGCAGTTTCCAACCGATACGCGTCCGCCAAAAAAGAAACGCCAGAAACTACCCCGGAAGTGGAACTGCTTCGGGTGGACATCTGGGGAGGCGCTAACCCAATCACTCTCCTCAACGTCTACGTCCCGCACGGCAGAATGTCAGCCAAATACATGACGGCCATCGAAAAATCTCTCTCTCAACCAAGAGAGTTGATACTGTTGCTTCGAATTGTTTCATGCGAGTTGTGTATTCCTTGAGTAGGGCAGTTAGGTCATGTATTGCGGCGAGCAATGTGGAGTTGATAGCTGTGATAATAACTGCTCCGAATGTCGTCCTATCCCTGGTCGCGTTCTTCCTAGGCGGCGATTGGAACGCCCGCCACCCAGCATGGGATACGGCAGCAACCAGACCGACATCAGCCGGAATCTTACTATTCGACTGGATGATAACAGCGGACTGCGCGCTACTTAATACCGGCCTCCCAATACACTTCTGGGGCGGAGGAAACTCCTCAGCTTTGGACATCTCCTTCTGCTCGCCAGAAATATTCGATAATTCGTCATGGCTCCCTCTTTCCGACACCTTGGGAAGTAACCATGCCCCAATATAAATACATCTACAGGTTCCAGTATTAGTCGTAACTCCTCAGCACCATCGCACCCGTACCTTTACCGACTGGAAGCAGGTTGGCCGAACCATCTCGGAAGCCATTCCATTCGTCATGGCTCCCTCTTTCCGACACCTCGGGAAGTAACCATGCCCTAATATAAATACATCTACAGGTTCCAGGATTAGTCGTAACTCCTCAGCACCATCGCACCCGTACCTTTACCGAATGGAAGCAAGTTGGCCGAACCATCTCGGAAGCCATCCCTCCGGATTTGCGCAATTTCACGTTTGAAGAGTTCACATCAACAATCCTATATCTACAGGTTCCAGGATTAGTCGTAACTCCTCAGCACCATCGCACCCGTACCTTTACCGATTGGAAGCAGGTTGGCCGAACCATCTCGGAAGCCATCCCCCCGGATTTGCGCAATTTCACGTTTGAAGAGTTCACATCAACAATCCTACATAATCAACGCCAACATACTACGACGACATCCGCACGACATGACTGCTCTTGCAAGTGGTGGACGCCAAAATGCGGCTATCTCAGAGAGAGGAAACGTCGAGCGATGCGCTTAGCGCGCCGCTTGGGAGACGAGACTTGGTGGCGAGAGTACCTCCGGCTTTCGGCGTGTCTACGCCGAGAACTACATCACGCCCGACGCCGGTGGTGGGACGACCTCTGTCGCACTTGCGCTGTACCAGAGCAAGTGCAAGTTCACCGCAAGTTTAGACGATTCCGCTCAAAGAATATAGTCAACGAGCCATCGACCGGGATCCTCTTAACTATAGAGGAGCAAATCATCGCGGAACCGGCACGTCAAGCAGAGGACCTCAACGAATACTTCTGTCGCCCACGTCCACAGGGAACCTTTGGTACCCTCCCCAAAACTCACCCTGCTCGATCATGGACACTAGATTTTGATTTCACCTACGTCGAGCGATGCGCTTAGCGCGCCGCTTGGGAGACGAGACTTGGTGGCGAGAGTACCTTCGGCTTTCGGCGTGTCTACGCCGAGAACTACATCAAGCCCGACGCCGGTGGTGGGACGACCTCTGTCGCACTTTCGCTGCGTCCGGATCTATTCACCGCATGCCGAGAACTACATCACGCCCGACGCCGGTGGTGGGACGACCTCTGTCGCACTTGCGCTGTACCAGAGCAAGTGCAAGTTTACCGCAAGTTTAGACGATTCCGCTCAAAGAATATAGTCAACGAGCCATCGACCGGGATCCTCTTAACTATAGAGGAGCAAATCATCGCGGAACCGGCACGTCAAGCAGAGGACCTCAACGAATACTTCTGTCGCTCACGTCCACAGGGAACCTTTGGTACCCTCTTCAAATCTCACCCTGCTCGATCATGGACACTAGATTTTGATTTCACATTACAGGAATTAGACATAGCGATCCGCGAGTCCAAAGATAGTACTCCGGGGGAAGACAAAGTATCTAGCCGCCTAATAAAGACATTGGACCTTCAGAGCAGGAAGGCCCTTCTCCACTTTTATAACCATTCATGGGCCACAGGTGAGGTCCCCACAGACAAAGTATCTAGCCGCCTAATAAAGACATTGGACCTTCAGAGCAGGAAGGCCCTTCTTCACTTTTATAACCATTCATGGGCCACCGGTGAGGTCCCCACCTCCTGGACAACGGCCATCACTATCCCGATACCGAAACCATCAGGAGATCTGTCCCCACGATCATATCGACCAATCGCCCCTAACATCCGTCTTGGCAAAGATTTTTGAGCGCATGCTCTTAAAACGCCTGCTTTATCATCATGAATCCACTAAACAAGTACCAGACTTGCAGTTCGGCTTCCTCCCACGTCGAGGTACACTGGAGGCTCTAGTTACTCTTTATCATCATGAATCCACTAAACAAGTACCAGACTTGCAGTTCGGCTTCCTCCCACGTCGAGGTATACTGGAGGCTCTAGTTACTATCCATCGACTCATAGCAATAACAAGAGCTCGTCGACATTGGACGTACGTAGTTGTTCTCGATCTGGCAGGCGCTTATGACTCCGTCTGCCAGACAGCACTTCTAACGAAATTATCCAGACTAGGTGTCAAAGGCAGGGCCCTTCGGTGGATTCAGCAATTCATCTGCTATCGCAAATGCCGTGTTCGCTGGAGAAACGCTCTCTCTTCTCCCTGCAAATTTCACTAGGAAGTCCCTCAAGGGAGCCTCCAATCCTATTTACATGCTACTTCAACGATTTTTTGGACATTATCCCACACGGAGTGAACTGCATAACCTATACGGACGACATTTTCCTAATCGCCGCCGGACCGAATCACCGAACCATGCTTGCCCGTCTTCAACAGACTCTGTCATCACTAGAATATTGGGCTGCGCAATGGAGCCTCTGCTTCTCCACGGCCAAATGTGTGGTACTGGACTTATCCCGGAAACACCAACGCCAATACATGCTACCTCAACGATTTTTTGGACATTATCCCACACGGAGTGAACTGCATAACCTATGCGGACGATATTTTCCTAATCGCCGCCGGACCGAATCACCGAACCACGCTTGCCCGTCTTCAACAGACTCTGTCATCACTAGAATATTGGGCTGCCCAATGGAGCCTCTGCTTCTCCACGGCCAAATGTGCGGTACTGGACTTATCCCGGAAACACCAACGCCAACCAGTGAATCTTCTCAACAACTCCCACATCCCACAGGCAGGACGCCTGAAAATCCTAGGTGTTATTTTTACTTCATCATTTACCTGGGCGGAACACGTGGAATATCTGCGGTCCAAAGCAGGAAAAGCGATCCAATACCTAAGAGTTTTTGCATCACCTCGAAGGGGCGCATGCACCTCTCATCTAATCCGAATAGTAAGCGATCCAATACCTAAGAGTTTTTGCATCACCTCGAAGGGGCGCACGCACCTCTCATCTAATCCGAATAGTTCACACAACGATCAGAGCGATGCTCTCATACGGTTCCCCCCTGTTAGCGGCGGCTCCGGAATCATCCTTCAACCGACTTAACCCTGTATATCTCACAGCCTTGAAGATAACACTTGGCCTTCTCCGCACAACACCATCGCCGACAGTCCTAGCGGAAGTAGCTCCCCTCGACACCAACTTCCGCATACACGCTATTCGCCTCTTCCTTCGACATATAACATGGGGGAAATGGTCCCCATTATTCCCCAAGTTTCGCCAGCAACAGTATCTCCACTTTTATTGAATTCAAACTCGGCTAATTGGACGAGGGAAGAAAGAATTCGACTATTCGACCTGACCCCGTCAGTTCCTCCTCCACCAGTCTGGGATCCACCTAACTGCCGTTTCTGGAATGGTAGGCTGCCTTTCCAACATCGGGGCTCCCACCTAATGCGCTTAAAACTCTATTTCTGGCCGATTGCCACCATCGATGGCCGTACCAATCTGGGATCCACCTAACTGCCGTTTCTGGAATGGTGGGCTGCCTTTCCAACATCCAGAAATAGAGTTTTAAGCGCATTAGGTGGGAGCCCCTCCCACCTAATGCGCTTAAAACTCTATTTCTGGCCGACTGCCACCATCGATGGCCCTCATCTCTGTTAGTGGGGATAGACGCCTCAAAAACACCGGGACGAACAACTATAGGAATTGAAATCCCTTCCTGGACATTCGCAGCGACTCTGTTTATCCCGACAGCTCAGTAGAGCGCTAGATTGTCGGCAAATGCACCGGAAAAGTGTGTCGCTACTTCTTCAGTTTCTGATATGGAGGGTATAGAGGTAGCTTTTTCCTCCGATGACGATGATCATATACGTAGTCTAGTTAAAGCGATTAGTGGTCCGGATGTATGTTTCTAATCGGGAAATATGAGTTGTAGTGTCCCTGTTGTGGACAGACCAGTATAGTTGATCTAGATTTTGTTGTGAGATGATGAAATGTACGTCTACGCCTAATTTAGGCGCGAAAGTATTCCGGGCATCGACAACAGATAGCTCAGTGTGGCACTCTCTTGACATGTGCGACGCCCTAGCCTCGACCCTAGCGAAAGAACGAAACCGCCTCTACCATTTGTGGCAAAGTACTGCTACAACCGCTCATCTTACCCACGTACACAGTTTTCAACCCTGGCCGACCGACAACTGCTCATCCCGCGAGCTGGAGGTACTACTGACACGTCTGCGGACAAACACTGCTCCCCTGAATTCATTTCTGTATTCACGTAAATTCGCTCCGTCATCACAGTGCCCACACTGTGGACAACTGGAAACGACATTCCATTTTGGATAGTGTGCCCGGAATACTTTCGCGCCTAAATTAGGCGTAGACCTACATTTCATCATCTCCCAATTAGGGTCGAGGCTAGGGCGTCGCACATGTCAAGAGAGTGCCACACTGAGCTATCTGTTCCGTCATCACAGTGCCCACACTGTGGACAACTGGAAACGACATTCCATTTTTGGATAGTGTGCCCGGAATACTTTCGCACCTAAATTAGACGTAGACCTACATTTCATCATCTCACAACAAAATCTAGATCAACTATACTGGTCTGTCCACAACAGGGACACTACAACTCATATTTCCCGATTAGAAACATACATCCGGACCACTAATCGCTTTAACTAGACTACGTATATGATCATCGTCATCGGAGGAAAAAGCTACCTCTATACCCTCCATATCAGAAACTGAAGAAGTAGCGACACACTTTTCCGGTGCATTTGCCGACAATCTAGCGCTCTGTATCACGTAACCTCCTTTCCGCCATTTTAGTGCAAAGAAAGCCGTATGTGTATATGTCAGTGCATTCTATATAGTCTACAAAGTGTAATTATTGCAATTTTTGTCAATATGACGGGCTGTTGTGCAGTTGAATGTAAAGGGAAATCAAAAGAGCGATTGTTTGCCATTCCATCGGGCAAAAGGAACGAAGAAAGAAAAATTTGGCTTCATAGAATAGGGAGAAAAAATTTTGTGGCGACGAGATCGACAAATTTTGTGTGACATCATTAAATAACCAAGTTACTGATTAATAATTTCGAAAATTAACATATTAAATAAAAATAAAAAATATAATTGATCACATCTTCCGATCTTATAAAAGAATATAATTATTATTATATATAATTTTTAAATTTTCAAAATGTGCACACTGATATTAATTTTTTTTTCATAGAAAAATTTTATCTTTTTTAAGATCTTTCCAGTATTAATGAATAGACATAGTTTCTTTAAAACCTGTGCTAGGAATACATATGTTCTCATTAGATACTACTGTTTTATAATGATTAATATTGCTTACAAAGCAAGAAATTTACAAGTAATAAGGCATATGATATTGAATTTTTTCTTCTTCGAGATTAAAAATATATATATTTTTAAGAAGTTGATTCAAATTTATTAAAAATTAAAAAATATATGCAGTATATTACAATTTTTAGTTTAAATAAATTTTATATTTTGTAAATAACTTTTATCAAATATAGGCTATATAGATCTAGTGATTTTTGTTAATCATAATAGTTAATCTTAAAAATCAGAATTTTATGAAATTTATATTTTAAAAAATTTAACTTATGAAGTTGTATATATTAAAGTTCTTAGAATTATATCAAATTTTATGTTTGCAACAATGTTGCATATGTCAAATTTTTATACAAAATCAAATTTACATATACAGTAAGATCCCGTTTAATGCGGGGGATACGTTCCAAGGAAACAAAGCATTAAATGAAACAGCATTAAACGAGGTCATTTTAACTCGTAAATAATGAGGATAGGTGAAACAGGAGAGTGAATAAAAAAAATATATACATAGCATTTTTTTTTTAATTTTATTTGTAACATGTATTATTATTAATTGTATTAATTGTTGTATGTATTATTATTAATTATTATTAATTGTAAAACAATTAATAATATATTATTATTAATTGATTTAATTACAAAACATTTTTTATTTCTAATATTGACTTGTATTCATAAATCATTTGTGAAAAAATTCTTAAATCAGAAAATAAAAAGTTTTAAGAACAAAATGCAGTAATCAGATTGTAGCAAACTATAAACAATGAAAAAATATTGATGAAAGAAAAACGTTCTAACTTTAAGGAACTATAGTTTAAAGTGGCAGCATTCAGGTTAAAACTAAAATGAAATAATTGTTTTTATTACTGTAAAATAAAATTGATGACCGATCATAAATATGAACTCTGACCCCAGCAGACTTTCATATGTACTGCATTGCACTTGTGAGATGGCATAACAGTATCAATGTAACAAATTCCTGCGATTTCAGATTTATGTATGAATAATGGTTTGAAAAACCACACCAAAGTGAATCAATAAAAATATAGTATTCGAAAAAACCACATTATATTGAAACAGCGTTAAGCTGGGTCTTACTGTAATTTTACTACAATAATTGTGTATAATTTAAGACCATTAGTAGACAATATGTTTAGACTACCAACAAGGCAGAAAATATGATATAATTGTAACACAATTTACAAGTTGTATTATATAGCAATAGTTATTACAATATCTAATAAATTCATTACTGAGAATCAACTATCAACAGTAATGAGAAATAATTATTATACTATAATCATTGTTACGATCATCATATAAAACTGCAGTACAGCATTTTTATTATGATTCTTTTAAATATTTGAAAGTCAAAATTTTTTAATTATGTTGAATTTACATAAATTGGACTGTTTTTATATGAATTAAATAAAATAATTATTGGAAAAATTTATTTTAAATTATCCTACAATTCCTATTATAGAAAAGGAACATGATGATGCTAAAATGACAAAAATTTAAATTAGCAATCTTTCTTGTTTAATAAGTTAAAGTCATTTAACTATATAACTATTTTTCAAAACAGAATAAAATAGCCTATATCAATATTGATTTGTTTTGTGAATCAATTTATCAATACCATTCTATGATGAAATGCCCTCTAATGAAAATTTAAATGAGCACTTAATTTTTCTAAATATTAAAAATCAAATATTTTGTGCAAAATGCATCATATACCTATTATCTCAACTTTTTTATGTTTAGTTTCATATAAAAAAATAAATACAAAAGATCCTTAGATAGCACAATTTCAGATGTGTAACACATGTCTTATACCTTTAATATAAGTTTCAAATATTATATTTATAAAAAATTTTCAATTATTCACAATATTTTATCTTCTCAGAAGAATAAAAAAATACATTCATTGATTATAAAGTAATAATCAATCATATTAGATAATAAAATATATTTTCAAAAAAGCTATGCTTTTCTGGATGGCAATTTTGGATTTTCAAATTGTACTATGAACTTTAAAGAATTGAGAAATATTGCTCTAGACAAGGCCTGCTCTAGACAAATAAAACCTGAAAAATGAACTTTCTTTGAATACAGCAATATTAGTACAGGTAACCTCGATTTATGCCAGGGTTGGATTCCGCTATATTAGTTCCTAATTTAAAACTTTGTAATTTGAGATAAAATTATAGGGTCAGTTTTTGGAATTTTCCACCTACTACTAATTGGTAGAGGGAAACAACTCAGGTGGTTCCTTTTGTTCTATTTATAGAAGCTTCTAGAATTGCAATAGAAATTCATGTAAACCACATATAATAGTAACAAAATCTATAAAAAAGTACAAATTTCATAATTTTGAAACTACATAATTTGAGACTTCTTAAATCAAGGGTTATCTGTATTAAAAATTCTGTATGCATGAATTTGCAGCATGCTTAAATTTCAATCTTATTTTACATAAAATTTTTTACTAAAAATTAAAAAAAAAAAAAAAATCAAATATTGAAATTATATATAAATCAAGTATAATCTTACTTCTCTATCTGTATATCCACAAATATTGTTTTGATTTAATACAGCAGAAATTATGAATACTCTGTTCATAATCAGCTCTACAGTCATAAAGAACTAACTTTGTGTTTATGAGCATATTAAAAAATTCAATTCAAAGAATAAACTTTATCTAATTGCTAACAAAAAATATAGGATAAATATCAAATTTAAAAATCATTCTTTATGAATTAGTCAATCAATAATCAATGACTAATGACTGATGACCGATTTATTAATTATTGAAAGTAATTTAAGTGGTTTACAAATCTATTACATTAATATAATTCAGTACTACTTTGTCACAACATATTTTTGTTCTACATTATTAAAAAATTTATATTGCTCAATTATAAAATAGATTTATTAATCTATTAATATTTCCAATTTATTCTTTTAATAAATGATTTGTTGCAAACAGTTTTTTGTGAATATTTAATTTTTTTTTTTATTCATTAACAAATAAACTAATTTATATAATTGTTCCAATGAATATTTTTATATATTTTAAATATTTTTGATTGGAAAACAATATCTTAAAACTCCTTTAGCAGATTCTTCAGTTTTAATTTAAAAATTTAATGTATTAGCAATTACATTTTTATGAAAGTTAATTGATAAATAAGTTTGAATGTAAAAATATAAGCAATTTAATTAAAAACTATATTGTTAAATTCAAACAGACAATAATATTGCATAACTCATGCTCTAAGAATTCAGTGCAGAGATAAAATGCTACTCTGCATTTTTATTGTTACTAAATTAACCAAAATTTATTCTTCATTATAAGTTTTCAGTGATATATATATATTTAAATCGCACAAAGTTCTTCTTTAATAATAATTTTATTTTATAAAAACTAATGAAAACTATCTAAATTTCTTACAGCATATGTAAAAACTTACATTTTAAATTGAATAAAAAATATTAATCTAGGGAATATTCAGATCATACTTATTTCGTATTAAATTTATTTTCTATGCTAAGCACACACTACTTTCACTGAAGAAAATATTTGCATAGTCTAATACCAAACTCACGTTAACTTTCAACACTTTCGTAGCCAATAATTACGTAAATCGATAATTTATTATTTAAATTATTTTCCAATTAAATAAATTATTCGACATTTTTCATTTCAATACGAGGTTATTTTATCCAAAGTTTTTTTTTAGATTTCGGTTGTTCTTTTTTACAATATGGAAGTCATATTGGGTTCATACAAGGACAAATTGTTTTTTGGCATCTTACCGACTAACGAATTCGATTCTTCTTTGATTCTCGCAACTTGTGCACTAGCTATAATAACTCTTGGATTTCTTAACCATTGCAATTTTTGAAATAATTGTATCATTAATAAGTTCTGACCACGTGGACATAATATCACCATTCACCTCCGCCATGTGCATGTTTATCCCTTTCCGGGAAAGAAATCGGAAATGAAAATCAAAAGGTGTATCAATATCAACAAATTTTACTTTCAAATATATTCATATTTTTATTTTGAAATTAATTGATTATACGCTAAATATTTATATTATTATTATCTATGTAAAAAGAATGAATAACAGATTGAAACACGTTTCTTTCTCTATAACAAAATTGTTTCAATTAAATATATATATAGTATATTAAAATCTATCTACAGCTCTCCTATATATGCTTGTTTTAATAATTAATTATTAATGATATAGCAATGCTATAGATAAAAAAAATAAAATTTTCTTTGCAAAAAATTTAACGAAAATAATGCTATTTAATTATTAATCTTTTTATTGAAAAGTTATTATTTTTCAATAGAGATACTCAAGTTGGCCTGTTTGAGCGCATGGAACATGCTCCTGTTTTCATCTTAGAATTTGGGTTCTATTCCAGGTCCTACTCTTTGGAATATTTATTCATAGCAATATAAACTTTAGAATGCAATTCAAAAACAAAATTCAAACATATAAACATATTTAAACTAAGTTACACATATAAGATAAAATAAAAATCAAATTGCTAAATAAATTTATAAGAAATAATCAATTTAATCTATATAACTTATTAAATCATTACAGTTGCTAGCCTAAATCAATTTTTCTGCTTGTGTTGTAATGCTTTGTTGTACCAGACTCATGCCATGCTTATTAGATTTGGCTCAATGTTATTTATGCTATTATTTTTCTTTGTATTATTCTTATAAATCTCAAAGGCTTCCATAAACTTTCCTCTTATTGGGTCTTGGGTTGTCTTTAATAACTTGACTTTATTCCACTTGGCCTGAGTGTGAAAATTCAAGAGCCTTTGTGCTAGAACAAAATTCTGTTGTTTTTTCTCCACATCTGATTTATGCTTACTAATCTTGAATTAGTGAGCATTTCAAGAAGTATAACAAGTGAAAAATGCTTTATTTTCTTACATTTTCTTCTTTTAGGTCTTGTTTACAAACTTTTGTTTAATCAATAAAATGTTTGATTTTCTTACCGGATCCTCCAGGGTAGTAAGCCAAAGCTTTACCACGCGGCCATCCGGCCGACAATATTTATTCATGTGATCCGAATTCGGCCCATCGATCCTCGCCTCTACATTTCGGCAGAGTCCTCCACAAGGATGGGCAGTCTTGTGACAGAACTTTTTCTTTTTTCTTAATCTTAATGTCACCCTACCTTTTTGTATTTAACAGATTGTAAAGTATATTTTCATCAACAGATGATATTTTTTGATGAAAATATAATTTACAATATACGAGCAGCTCTATATTTTCAACAGATGATGGCAAAAAATATGATGAAACAGATGGATGAAAATATAGAGATGCTTGTTCTATTAATATCTAACTTCATCATCTTGGTGATTTCATAACGAATATGATAACTCAGTAAAATTTGACTATTATTTTACGAAGCTTTTCAAATTGTGATCCATATGGCCACATGGAATCATGGGATGCTTCAAACATATACGATTCGAGTTCAGTTCCCGATTGTCACAATTCCCGATGAACCTATCTTTCACCTGATAGCCGATTCCACTATAGATATAGCTATCCGATATACACATCAATGGCTACTTATCGGCAGGAGCTAGAATGATCCATCGTTTAGTAACCAAGGATTGAATTAGGCCACAAAATCCCATAGGAGGGTCGGCCGGATTGGCCGCGTGGAAATGCTTCGGCTTTCCACTCTGGAGGACCCGGGTTCGAATCTCGGGTCCCACCCCTTGAAAATATTTATCATGGGGTCCGGGTCCGGCCCGACGATCCCCGTCCTCTAAAATCCGGTTGATCCCTCCGCAGGGGTGGGCAGCCTGTGGAAACGCTTGTTTCGTCCCACCACTTAGTACTCTTACTGAGTGTAAAGTGGCGTCATCTGTTGACAAAAAATATATATACTTTTACATTTTGATTGTATATAAACGTAAGGTAGAGAGAACAACCCGGATCCTCAAGGGTGGTAAGCCAAAGCTTTACCACGCGGCCATCCGGCCGACCGTTCACAAAATAACACATAAAGCAGTCGAATCATATAAAACTTTATTATAAATACAAACTACAATTCTACTGCTTTATGTGCTATTTTGTGAACTTTAAGACTGAAAGTTAAGCAGTGTGTTTTACCTTCATCGAGCATTTCTTATTTAAATTAGAAGCAGTAATTACATGTCTCTAAATGGCTGAATTTATATTACATAATCTTGAAATAGTTTTCTTCTTTTAACTTCTGTAATATTGAGCTTTTTAGTAACTAGATTACATTCTACAGCTTGTGCTTGATTGCTTTATTCATCCTATTTTGGCTTTTCAGAATCTATTTTTCAGGGACATAATACTTGTATACTTGATAACGGCATTTACTTTGTATTGCAATTACAAACGCATATTAGAATTTTTACTTTTCTCTGGAAAAAACAAAAGCGATGCATTTTACATTCAACGTTCAAGCCATGTTAACACTATGCATGGATAAGTGATAACATTTAAAAATGCATTGTTATCACAAATATATTTAATTTTCGTATAACTTTGAGAAATTTTATACAGTTAGGTATAATGCACTTTAAAATATAAAATTTCTCACCTGAATTAATTCGTCTAGACTTTCCTGTAAAGTATTTCCTAATGTAGTATTACGATACAATTGGTAACTCATTGCACAAATTATATTAACAGTAGATATTCAATTGAAATAATGCACAATACTTTCAATCTAAAATCCACGACCAATCTTACTGTTTGCCAACAGCAATCGAGTAATAACGTTGCCAACAAATATAATAAATGGAATTTTTAGAAGACAGGATTATTTTAACTTCAGAAAAGTTGCTAGAAAAATTAAATATAACACAATATTTTTTAAATAAAAAAAGCTAAATATATTACTTAAATCAGTTTTCTTAATAACACATTTCTCTATCAAATGAATTAAGGGTGCCGGTCAGATAATCGTATAGATTAACACCAGCTATAACCTCCATATTATCAGAAGAAGAAGAATCTTATAGAATTATTGCGTTGATAAGTACAGTAATCTTTTTTATCTTGGAGAGTGAACGATTCCAGGATCCCGAATTAATTCTGGTCCCATTCCATCAGATATTTTTCAGAAATTCCGGGCCAAGCCCGTTGAAATCCCTTCATTTGATTGGCGATCCTTTGTAACTCTGGAATAGTTCCACCGTTTAGTAATCTCCGGATGGAAAGTGTAGTAAACGAAAGAGAAGGGGCCATGTGGAAGAACAAGTTTTTACACACATGGAGAATTTTGAATCGATTTCTAGGTCCTATTTCTCGGAAATTATTTATAATGAACTAGGGCCCGATATAATGATTCTTAATTTTTCATTAATCCAGAGAATTCTATCATAGATATGGACAATTTATGAGAATCATTGAAATGGTACTTCTCTATTTTTTTGCTTGTTTTTTTACGCCCCTTTCTAATCAATGAGATTACTAAGGAGCACAATTTATGAGAATCATTGAAATGGTACTACTATATTTTTTTGCTTGTTATTTTACGCCCCTTTTCAATCAATGAGATTACTAAGGAGCAGACCCAATTCCAACCACGGGCTACACCCACATCCGTGGAGGAGGACAGCATGATGAAGGATAGGGATCGACAGGCTAGGCTCAGAACTCCAAAAAAACTTTTCAGGTGATGCCGGATCCGGGATGCGAACTCGGGTCCTTCTGCATAGCACGCCAACGCATTATCACTCAGCGGTACGCATCTATTAATCTATAATGATTTAAAGTCCGATATAAAGAAGTTATCATCTATGAAATAAATTCTAAGATTAATAATAAACAAATTAAGATTGAGGAATCGATTACATGATCCTTTCTGTTATTCTATTTAAAATTTCCTTCTCTTATGTGGTTTCACGTTGTTTTATTAATCCACCCAGTACTAAATAATATGATATTTCACTATTCACCATGGGATGCCCACATTCTTAGTAGATTCAACCGTGAAATGAACAATGGGATTTAATGAGTTCGGCCTGCATCCCCTCCTTAAAAAATTCTGGCAGTGAGGGATACGAGAATTGAACCCGGATCCTGCAATGTGGAAGGACAGCACGCTTTCACCACATCCATTCAGTTTCCTATTTTACATCTGAAAATTCAAAACTTATCAAAATCAGATCATCGTTATTACTGGTAATAATAATTCGATTTCGATCATCGATCAGTATTTAGCATACTTAAGTCTCTAGTGTAGAATTTGTGAAATATTTCGACCCCACAGTTCAGGACTAGATTAAGACTTGAACTACGGGGAAATTTTTTAAAAATTGTAAAATTATTCAATAATTTTAACTACCTTTTGGGGCCCCTATTGTCAGAGTTTCTAGGCACATGCTTTTGTCAACAGATGATGCCACTTTCATTCTGGGAGAATACTAAGTGGTGAGGCGAAACTAGATTTTCCACAGGCTGCCCACCCCTGAGGAGGAGTTAGCCGGATGGTGGAAGACGGGAATCGACGGATCAGGCCTGGAACACAAGATAAATATTTTCAAGGGGTGGGACTCGAGACTCGAACCCAGGTCCTCCAGAATGAAAACCGAAGCTTTCCACGAGGCAATCCGACCGACAGTACATGCCTATTATACCTAGTGGATAATCCCTCCCTGCTGTGGTTCCCAAAATTTGAAAGGAGAACTTCTAGAAAAAGTTGCAAGATCCTCAATCCAAATAACAAAACTTTCAATTAGGAATGCTGACAATATATATATAATATATTTGTTTTTTACTAGTCATGTGATAAAGCGTTCACTTATACTTTAGACGATCCGGGTCCCACACCATTAGTTTTTCACGACGGGTCTAAACCCGGCCCATTGTATTCCTCCCTTTAACTTTCTGTTGACTCCACAATGGATATTGGCCAGCCTGTGGTCGGCTCTAAAAGTAGCCACCACCGGGTATAGCATATCTCTAGAGTGATATGTCGGCTTAACTAACATAACCGTAATCTATCGATGCCATAATCATACCCGTGGGAATAATTCATACATAGCATACAATTTCTGAAATCTATTCTATTCGTGTAATGTCATCATGATTCAAATTTTGAACTTTTCTTTAAGGACTTAATTTTTAAAATACAGCATATTGTTTCGTAAAGTAAGATGATTGACATTAAAAAGAAATACAAAGAAAAAAAAAATATACAGTAAGACCTCGATTTTATGGACTGATGTTTAATAAAAACATACTTCGAAAATACAGTAAAACCTCAATTTTATGGACACCATCCCAAAAAATAAAATAAATAATATTAATACAATATTTGCCTAAGCTGTCTACACTATAGCTACATCCAGCATTTCTTATCTGCACTGGTGATCTAATTTAATTTAATTTTTAAATACTCATGTAAAATAATACAGTTTTTAGGCATAAGTCACATTAATTAGTACAGCAGGCATAAGTCACATTAATTAGTACAGGTATGTTGAAAATGCTAATTAATGTTTATAAAAAATGAAATGCTAATTAATGTTTATAAAAAATTTTACTTCGATTTTACGGACTTTCCGACTTTACGGACTAGTCCCCCTATAGTCCGTAAAATCGAGATTTTATTGTATATTATTAATGTGAATCTTAAAACTAATGATAAAATACATAAAATTATCATCTAATGTATAGTATTTCTAAAATAAAGAAATTTCTACGTTTTATTTTATAAATTTTTAAATTTTTACGTAAAAATCGGAGAAAAAATTTTTAAATAGAAAGGAAGAGGTTTTCAAATTTATGACGTCACGGTCAAACTTGAGATCCAGAAAAATGATATAGGGAAAGGGAGCGGATCAAAAAGTGTTCGAAATAGCGTGACGTAGTTTATATATGATCCCATATACAGTATAAAAATGTTTCAAAATATCCAATACAAACATTGATGGTTATTTAGGAATCATCCATAAATTCACGCTATTTTGAACACTTTTTGATTTTCTTCCCTTCTTCATTTTTCGTCATACCAAGTTTGACTTCCTTGACCGTGATATCACGGTCAAGGAATAAGAAGGGGCCCCATCGACCCTTTTGCGGGGGGCCTCGCAGTTTTCAGCTACGCCACTGGAGAACATCTGTTATTTTTCGATATATTTAATGAAATGCAATTACTTTTGGATAAGAAGCTTTAAATTGTCTATTCGGCCGGATTGGCCGCGTGGAAACGCTTCGGCTTTCCACTTTGGAGGACGCCGGATTGGCCGCGTGGAAACGCTTCGGCTTTCCACTCTGGAGGACCCGTGTTTACCCTAAGGCTGGCTCTGTATATCAGCAATAGGTCTCATGAGTCGGTCGGATTGGCCGCGTGGAAACGCTTCGGCTTTCCACTCTGGAGGACCCGGGGCAGTTTACAAAGACATAATGTTGTATTTTTCTAATGGATAATACTTTGGCCGGATAGCCGCGTGGAAACGCTTCGGCTTTCCACTCTGGAGGATCCGGGTTCACGCTTCGGCTTTCCACTCTGGAGGACCCGGGTTAGAATCTCGGGTCCTACTCCTTAAAAATATTTATCATGTGGTCCGGGCCCGGCCCATCGTTCCCGGTCCTCCACAATCCGGTTGACCCCTCCGCAGGGGCCCGGCCCGTCGATCCCCGTCCTCCACCATCTGGCTGACCCCTCCGCAGGGGTAGGCAGCCTGTGGAAGGGCTTGTTTCGCCCCTCCACTTAGTACTCTTACTGAGTGGAAAATGACGTCATCTGTTGATTAAAAAAAATATGACGGCTTAACCAAACCATGGTCTATAAATAATATATGGTCACTCCACTTCGATGCCATTGCTGTAAGATTTTTTAGTTTTGAAATACTATCACTAGAAGCGCTGGTATATATAGATCATTGCAATTCGTACTTGTAACGTAGGTTGTTGTTATAGAACTAATTTTATTTTTTGAAAAATTGAAAACAGAAGAAAGATGAATAAGAACAGTAAATCTCATTGCTATCAAAATTAATCACTAAAAATTTTTAGTTCCCAGATAGCTTTATTCCAATCAAAAAAGTTCTAATATAATACTAGATATGAAATGATAAATATATTATTTTAAATAATGAGATATTTTCCTCTTTCAAAACTATTATACTTTACCATTTCTATCAGATACAAAAACAAATTTCAGAAAATTATTTTCACTAAAGGAGATATGTATCATAGAAAAGTTTGAACTAAAATTTTTTTATGAATGGAATTGAAATTGATACACTCGAAAAATCATTTTCCAATATATCAACAAATAATAGTTTTTTAAATAATCGTGTGAAAGGTAATTATAATGTTTCTATATCGAGGAATTATGCCTTATTTACCAACTTACATTAAAATGCAATAATTTTTACTTCAAATGACCATAGTATATCTGCTACGATTCAGAAATTTTAATAAAGTTTTTTTTCGGCATTTGTATGATCTTTGTGCTTAGATACAATAATTTAGCCCATCGAATTATTTTGTCAAATGGAATTATTATATTGGGCATTACACTGAAATCCATTTTCGATTTTTGCTTAAGAATTTTTTAATCCATTTTCTGTAGAATTAATGATTACATTATCTTATTGTTAGTAATTTTGGAACAATTAGAATTATTAATTGGCATTATTTCAACGTATTTGAAGAATCGAGGAAAAAAACAGGTCACGACTACAAAGTTGTTGACTTAAAAATGATAGTTGTGAACTAACGTTAAAAATTTTTGAAATTTATTTTTTACCGTAAGTTTAAGCCCATAAAATGTTAAGGATAACTCTAAGAGTGTTTTTCATTCTAATTTATCAAAATATAGCGAAATTCCTGCTAAAAATATTTTCCAGTGTTATGTTTGATTTATAAGCTTCTATATGTAACTATAGAAATTCGTCTGCTATGACTGAGTAATCGACACCAACGCCGCCCTAGTGATTAAAATCTAGAGCTTCACATTTTTTCTTTTGTTATAGGTAGGAGTGGAGTGACCATATACTATTTATAGACCATGACCAAACTAACCTAATCCAATCCGAGCCCGGATCATCGATTCCTCTTCCACAATCTGGCTGACCCAAGCAGCAGGGTGGATAGTCTGTGGAAGGTTTATTTCGCCCTGCCACTTTGAATACCGACCGATTAGCAGAATCTACCACAATAATTTTATATATCAATTTAAAATTTTTAGAAATTTTACGATTTAGAAAAATTTTAGACAAATGATTCTCTTCTATAAAATTTTAATAAAAAAACATACGTTTGTTCCTATTAACAAAATTATGTTATTTCTTAATTTTCTTTACTTTTATACGATTCGTTTCATTTTTCCTTCTTTTTTTATTACTTTTATGCCCATTTCCAATCATTGAGATTGGCGGCCGGATGGCCGAGTGGTAACGCGTTAGCGTACCATGCAGGAGGACCCGGGTCTAATCCCGGATTTTTTCGGGGTACTGGGCCCGGCCCGGTCATTCCGTCCTTCACCATCCGGCCCCCCTCCACGGGTGTGAGTGCAGCCCGTGGTTGGAACTGGCCCCGCCCCCTTAGTAATCTCTCTGATTGGAAAGGGGGCGTAAAATATACAAAAAAAAATTATTGAGATTATTAATGGGCGGAGTCAGATCCAATCACGGGATGCACCAACGATGCACTCATATTCGTGAAGATGGGCCAGATGAAAGACGGTGATCGTCAGGCAAGGACCGGAATCCTAAAAAACTTTTCGTAAGATGCCGAACCCAAATCTTACTGCGTGGTACGCCAACAGGTTACCATGCGTCCATCCGATCGATCTGTGTTGTTTTAAATTGTTTTCCAACCGAACTATTATTTAGTAATCGGACATTTTAATATTCATATTCGTGAAGATGGGCCAGATGAAAGACGGTGATCGTCAGGCAAGGACCGGAATCCTGAAAAACTTTTCGTAAGATGCCGAACCCAGATCTTACTGCGTGGTACGCCAACAGGTTACCATGCGGCCATCCGATCGATCTGTGTTGTTTTAAATTGTTTTCCAACCGAATTATTATTTAGTAATCGGACATTTTAATACTCATCACAGGCGGCCCATAACCTTGATGGGATCGATCGTATCAGGCAGGGGCGGATTTAGGCATGGTATTTATGGACTGCAGCCCAGAGCCCCGTTCAATCAAACGGCCTCCTTTGCGGTCAAAAAATAAAAATATTTTAAATTAACAATTTAAGAAAAAATAAATTATATAAAATATTTTCGTACCTAGATAAAGTTTAAATCGTTGGTTTACAACACTATTGGATTTGAATTAAATATCAAATATCAATGTTTTAAATGACAGTAAATAATAAATATGGGCTGTCTTCTACCGACAGTCGGTAAAATCAAAATATACTTTGTCATTTGTTAATTATGCAAATAATGTGGCAATATTGGAATGGGAATGAGGTCTAGTTCCTCTAAAACGTGTTAGGTTAGCGTAGCTCTCACCGTTAGGTTAATTTGGGTTAATTGGATAAACCCCTAAATAGTGTTAGCCCAGAGCCCCCAAAGTTAACGGTCCGTCCCTGGCAGGGACGTAAGTACGGGTGGGCCCGGGTGGGCCATGGCCCATGCAATGAAAGTTCTGGCCCATGTGTTGGCCCACCCTGAATATATAACCCGAAACGTAAAATTGAAAACCACGAAAGTTCAACTCCACATAATCCAAGACTCCATAACCAAATATATTAAACACCTCATAATCCAAGACGCCTTGTATTCCGTAAAAATGAAAATAAAAAACCACAAGCATAATTTAAGCCCACATAATTTCACGCTAATAGATATAAAAAATTTTTATTTACAAGCTGTGAAAATCGCGTCCTTTGCACATTTTACCAGTACTTAATTAATGCGATTAGCTGGAAAGAATATATAAAGTTTCAAAATACTGGTAAATATAAGTATTTATTTGATATCAGCTCAATACAAAATTATGCGGTGATTTTTACTTAATGATGCAAAACGATCGATTACTTTGTCCAAATCGAGAGCTTTTGCGATTTTTCTCTCGATGAACATGATTGCTAAATTGCTTAACCGATCATCAAGCATTCTGTTACGTAAATACGATTTAATAAAGCGCATACGGGAGAATGTTCTTTCACATCGGTGTGGCCCACCCAAAAAAATATCCTGGTACGTCACTAGTCCCTGGTGTCAGGAGAAGAATGAGGTTCAAAGGAGAATGTTCTTTCACATCGGTGTGGCCCACCCAAAAAAATATCCTGGTTACGTCACTGGTCCCTGGTGTCAGGAGAAGAATGAGGTTCAAGCCGGGTAAATCTATCCCGAAAAAAATTCGAGGGGTAACGGGAATTGTAAACTGTTATTAAGCAAATGTTTAACCACGCGGCCATCCGGCTGATCACTATTCATCTATCTCAGTGGTTCTCAACCTTTTTTCTGTTGAGGAACGCATTTTAATATGTATTTTAAAATTTGGCGGTACACTTAAATATTTTAAATAATAATTTAGATTTAACAATGAATTTTTATTAATAGATTATTATATTTATTCTTATTTATTATATTCAGAATACAGACTTACTCTACACGGGATCATTAAATGGCGGCCCTTATTAAGTTATAGCGCCACCTGCGGATTTTGAATTAAATGGCAGCCCTTATTAAGTTATAGCGCCATCTGCTGATTTTGTCTTTTTAGAGAAACTGTAATTTTAATTTAATTTTTATTTCTTAATTTTAAATTATGAATAACGACCAAAAATTTTGGCTGTCGCAGAAATTCGAGGGTTTAATTTTTCTAACGATAGTCTATTTATAGGAATCGGTACAGTGGTTCGACTGCAAAATTAATATCCAGCCAACCACGTTTCACTATTAATATATACCGGTATATGATTCATACAATTACATGCAATTCATTCTTAATTTTTCGAGGCACACTAGTGTGCCGCGGCACAGTGGTTGAGAACCACTGATCTATCTTCATGAATACACATTACTATAATAACAAGAAACCTTGTGACAAACTGTAATTTTGTTTCAATAATGCAAAATTAAAATAGTCCACTTAGAATCTTACTTAGAACTCAGTTTTATTTTGAACAAATTTTTCATCTCGACTTTGTAATAAGATAATTAAATTAATAATTTTTTAAATTAAAACAATGATAATCATACAATTCTAATGCTTATCGAATTATTTCAAAAATTGGTTATTTGAGAGATGAATTTTTTTCTTTAATTCATATGATCCAAGAAACATTACATTTTTAAATGAAAAAATTTATGAGTTTAACATTTCGTTTGAAAATATGATAAACAGAGAGATGAATTTTTTTCTTTAATTCATATGATCCAAGAAACATTACATTTTTAAATGATTACGTTTTTATGAGTTTAA
Organism: Olivierus martensii; assembly: GCA_000484575.1. Lineage (NCBI taxonomy): Eukaryota > Metazoa > Arthropoda > Arachnida > Scorpiones > Buthidae > Olivierus > Olivierus martensii. The sequence continues at coordinate 4,854 of AYEL01090846.1, read as the reverse complement.
CATTTCGTTTGAAAATATGATAAATATATTCAGCAGTACTCAAAAAATTGTATTACTTCCTCTTTTAGCTGTACATTCTGATATATTGCATCATCCTGTTACAGTAAGTTCTCTTGGATAATGTAACTTGTCATTGATGATTTCATCATCCAACAGATGACTGGCTATATATGAATCGATAGTCAGTGTTACGTTTTGTGGTTGGTGTTTTTACAATGGTTAAATTTTCGCAACTGATGCCTCATAAGAAAAGTGTACGTGCTGTTCATAAGCTGCTGCTTACATACTGAAGGTTATTCAATATGTGAAATAGTGCTGAGAATTCATTGTCATTGCTGTATGCAAATATTACAATTTTATTATTTAACTTTAAAAAAAAATATAGAAATAATAAAAATAGTTGTGATGCTATATGTTTAATACACATTTATATTTACTACTGTTCACATTATTAAATGATAATCAATGACAGCTTTTGAGAAAACCAGTTTTGTAAAAAATCAGTTGCTGCTATTCCTATCACCTGTGTTCGAAAGATTAATCGCGGCAATCGTAAGCAGATTTCAAAAAAATGTCAATATATCATACTGGTGCTTGCCGTCACAAAAAAAAAGATATCGAAAAAGCAATAGAAAAGATTGAGATTTTTTCACGCTGCTATACATATTTGCTCCAAGCATATGTAACCCTCGATTTATGAAGCATCAAATTATTTAATTTCAAAATAATGGAATTTGTACCATTATAGAATTTGTTACTGTTACACTCTGTGTTTACATGAATTTCTACGCGTTTCTAGAAACTTCTGTAAATAGAACAAAAGGGACCATCTGTATGTTTCCCTCTGCCAATGAGAAGTGGATGGAAACTTCCAGATATTTTATCTCAAATTACAAAGCTTTGAATTAAGAACTAATATGGCGAAACCATTTGAATATACTGTTCAATATTAGAAAAACGAAGCCGTAGTTGGAAGGTCCACCATGTTGCTGATGGGGTATTTTCGCGTATATAAATTCAACGATATAGTAAATTGATATTTTTTTGGTGGCCAGACGTAGCCCAATTATTTTAGTAAATGTAATGACAAGATTCTAATAGTTAATAAAAATGGTGTAGAATAGCAATATGGAGTATTAAACTCTTTTATTATTTTAATTTATAAATACATATTTTAGATAATTTCGCATGTAGTACTCAAAATACTTCTAATTTCGCATTTTCCTAACTGTTTAATGTTTCGAGGAAAAAGAAAAATAGATTTAAAGCATCGAGAGTGAATTGTCAAAAAAAAAAAATTATTGCATGTATTTTATGCTAAAGAAAATGTTATGAAAAAATAACAAGCACAAATAAAGGGAGTGAATAAAATTTAATTTTTTGATAATGATTATAATCAAACATTTAAACAAGGGAATAATTACACTATTAATACCAAATAACAACCAATAACCCTATCATTAGTAAATTAACATTATTTTAAATTTAATAAGGATAGGCTATTTTTTTGTCAACAGACGATTCCATTTTCCATTCTGTTAGAATACTGGCTAACAGGGCGAAACAAGCCCTTCCATAGACTACCCACCTACGGAAAGGTCAACCGGATTGTGGAGGACGGGGATCGACGGGCTAGCCCAGACCTTATGATAAATGTTTTCAAGAGATGGATGGGACCAAGATTCGAACCCGGGTCCATCAAAGTGAAAAACCGAAGTGTTTCTACGCGATAAGGATAGGCTGTAATTTGATATTAATTCTATGAAGTTTAATACTTAAATTAAATTAATTGTATGAACTTTAAACTTTAATAAGGTTTCTTTATACATTACTTGATTGGTATATCGTAGGATTTTATCGAAATAATTTGAAAAGAATAAAATATTTCCTCACCTTTGAAAGATTCTATCTCCAGGTGAAAGGTATTTCCTATATTCTTTCACTTCAATATATACCAATAACGCAAAAAAATATAAAAAAAAACGCACTACAAATAGCAAGAAATGCTTCATTCAGCGCACGTGGAGTCGCAGCAATATGGCTGCCAGCAGCTTCGTTTTTGCTGACAACTGACCACTAGCTCAGACTATCCGATTTGTATATACCATGGCATATACAACATTTCTTGAGCGAAATCTAATCCCAGCATAAATTGAAGGTTACCTGTACTGTATGCAGGCAGGATTTGTATTTGTATATGGCCTTCAACTCTGTTAGTACAACTATAGCTGGATATGCTTTAATTGTACTAACAGAGTTGAAGACGCATAAAATTGCATAAAAAGAAAGACACGCTATAACTTAGAACATCACGTTTCCCTAAAGAATTATTAAATATATTCGAGGGGATTTCTTAAATAGGGCTCACAATATCGGCCAAAATATTAATACCGGAATTTCAGTATTAAGATGAATTTTTAAATTAAAGATATCGAAATACCAAATACAATTCTAAAAACAAAAATATATTTTAAATCAGTAAATTTTAGTTATGTTTAAGCATATCAAAGTTTCATAACAACTTTAGTTTTCTGTTACATTTGTATTTGGTATAATTATTCCTTAATTGCAAAATCAATAAAATTAATGATTTAACAACCTTTATTTATCTAATATATACTTTGAGTATAGTTTATAACCTTCATAAAACATGAAGACTTTTTTAATGCAAGACTGTTAATAAAGAATAAAAAAATGTTATGTTACATTATGCTGATTTGACTATAGCAGTGTTTTTGAAACAACCTCTCTGAGATCTTTTTTTTTTTTATTAAATTAAAAAGAAACTCGCTGACTTCTAATATTGAATTATTGTATTTAATTTCTCAGAGCACACAAATAGAAATTTATATTACACTGGAACGTGATCTATATTTTTCTGTGCAGTTATAGTTGTTTTATTAATTGTTTTTTTATTTGAATTTATTACTGAAATGATTTTTTGTATTTTTGTAGAATGCGAGGACCGTTATAAGCATTGGCTGCTCGTGACTTGAAATCGTGGGAGACTGCAACTTTCGAAATATGCATATACACTGTATACGTATTTGAATAAAATAGCAAACTTATGGTAAAAATTAAAAAACATTGTTTATTGTCAATAAAATTATAGTTTAGTAAAATTCAAAATGTTATGTCTTTAATTGTAATGTCCAAATATTAAAAGATACAGAGTAAAAACGATAAGCACTACGAAACGCTACTACTGGCGCAGTCTTCGTATAAATCACAGAGCTCTATGATATAAACAATCAGAATGTCGCTAGATGGCTTGCGGTTACTCTCGTAACCATGGTGGAAATATACAAGGTGTGCTATTCTCAGGGCTCATTTTCGTATGATCTGAGGATCATACGAAAATGAATCGTATTCATTTTCGTATGATCCTCATACGTGTCTGCTCGTATGAATCGAGCAGACACGTATGATGTGAAATGAATCGTGTCTGCTCCTACGATCGTATTTCGTACGATCGTAGGAGCAGACACGGCCCTCTGAATACAGGCCTAGGGTGCATCCATTTGGCAAGCGCTTTGCTGACTTTGATAAGTAAGCGCTTAGTTCACATACGTCATCATTTGCACTGTTTTACTAGACGTCTTGCTGACAAGTTCTGCCAAGCAAAATGGCTGCTCTCAAACAAAAAGGTTTAATACATTTGATTGATGAATTAACAGATGATTCTGTGGAAGTTTCTTTAATGAATATAATTCAGAGAATTGCAGAATCAAATGCTGAACACTTGACTGCTATAAGCACCCATTGGAATTTAAAAATTAATAATAATTCGAAAGATAAAAAAGTAACTATAAAGGATTTCTTGTATCAGTTTTTCTAGTAAATTGTGTTGGAAAGTGACATCTATAATAGTAATAATGAGCATTAGCAATTCTAATTGTATAAATAGAATGATTTAAAAACTTATTTTTTAATTGATAAGATGCTTAGATTCAAAATAATATATAACAATGTTAAACTAAATATTCTTAAGAAAATTTATTTCTCCACACATCCTTGTTTCAAATTTAAATTTTTAAAACAATAGAAAACTTAGATTAAAAAGTTTATATAAATTTTATCTATTTTAAACTAACAATCATAATCGTTAGACGACAAACTCACTTGTCAGCTAAAGTAGCAAACAAATGTAGCGCTGACTTCGCTTATCAGCAAACTCAGCAATTGATGACGTCACTTATTCTAAGCGGACCGTCCAGTTGGACAGCTACACCTGAGCTAGATGGTCTGCTGAGAGATTATTAGGCAGCTGCTTACTAACTGGATGCACCCCTAGTAACTATCCTAGCGGATATTTTCCAGGTGGATTTTTATTATGTCTAGCTGATAAAAATGTCATCTAGTGGTTACTTATAAATCTAACTATTTTTAGAAGTAACAAAAGTTAATTCTAGCTATTTTCAAAGTTTAATTATGGCCTTTCTAATGTCGATTATTTACATAACACAAGGTAGATTATTTAGAAAAAATTTTATGTAATTTTCTCTAATAAATCTAAACGATGTAGACTTTTCTAAAGAAGGATTTCGTTAATAATTTGTTTTGACACAGAAAATTGATTATTATTTTAAATAAAAAATTCCAAATAATAGTAAAAAAGTAATTTATTAAGAACCATTGAATAAAAAATATACAGTATAGAGTATAACAAAAACATTGAGTGGGATTTTGTATCTAAATATGTAAATTATAAATTACAAGTACAGTAATAAAATGCAAATACTTTTATAAATTTATTTTATGCTATTTTTTACAGTATCTTATAATTTTTATCTTCATATTGAAAACAATATCATATTTTTGAATCCAGAAAAATTGAACTTGTTAAAAAATCGG
>AYEL01090845.1:0-21105 GCA_000484575.1 Olivierus martensii | reverse complement strand
ATTAAGTATTCTCCGGGAAAATTTAGTGCTAGCAGTAGTTAAAGTAATGTAGAATTCATTTTTTTTATTTTTGTAATTCTTTTTCGTAAAACCGGCCTGTGATGATTTTTACGATCCTTTATTATTTAAGTCGGAGAATTCTTTGATAAAAAATATTTCGTTACTCCATCCAGAGGCCTTACTCTCGAGTTTCACTCATCACGTCTCACTTCGAACTCACCACGTTAGCTTAACACGATAACGCGGTGATTCGGTACTCTGGACTACGCGAACACCATAAGTGAGATAAAATAACGGCAGATAACGCTAATGTTTTGTCGCTATGAATTGTGGGATTTTAAAAGTATGGTCGACCAATAAAATTTAATTTTACAAACTTGAACGCACGTGGTTTTATTTTTGTTTTTGTTGTATACAATAGCCGAAAAGTTTCAAAATCGGGGTTTCACTGTATCTGGATATAACTGATTCGAGTAGAGCTAACTGAATCAGCGGGTTTATTTTCGTGATAAATGACGATTAAGTATTCTCCGGGAAAATTTAGTGCTAGCAGTAGTTAAAGTAATGTAGAATTCATTTTTTTATTTTTTGTAATTCTTTTTTGTAAAACCGGCCTGTGATGATTTTTACGATCCTTTATTATTTAAGTCGGAGAATTCTTTGATAAAAAATATTTCGTTACTCCATCCAGAGGCCTTACTCTCGAGTTTCACTCATCACATCTCACTTCGAGCTCACCACGTTAGCTTAACACGAAAACAAAATAAAAAAGGCTTTATTTCAATATTTTTTCAGGTAATGCCATTTAAATTTCTCTAATTACAACTTTATATTAATGTGTGGCATTTTTTATTTTTATCATTACGAGAAAATTTTTGAAAATTGTCGTGATGTATTGGAGGAATATAAGATAATAGATCCATCATATTGTTGAATTTTTCGGATGTGATGGGCTTGGCATGATAATATAAAGATGCTACTATTATATTTTCAAATTTTCGTGGTCTTCCTCATCCAGGGATAAAGCTAGTGTTTTAAACTCTGCATTTTCATCAAATGAAATTTTATACAGCATTGTATATGGTTATACAGCATGTATATGGTACCCTTATTTCAACATATCTTCAGCCAATTTGCCTCTTCACCATTAGTATTTTATACTCTACAATAAATGGGGGATGTACCAAATTTCCAGTGAACGAATGAAAATTTTTGTCATTAACAGTGTTGCCACACACACAAAATTGAAGTAGAGAAATTATGTAGTATAATTTTTGAACTAAATATTATGTCTTTGCAGAAAGTGGACTCACACAACTTTCAAAGTAATTATATTTTTAATTTCATTAACTATGTAAATTTATATTGACAAAATGATGAAAATTTTGAAGGATTTTTTTTTGGGAACTGTTTATAAATAAAAAGCTCATAGCAGATTGCATTCATTGTTATCACTTAACTAATTTTTTGTCAAAAATGGACTTACACCACTTTCAAAGAAAACGGCTCAAATATTATTATCAAATTTGGTTTATGTTCACTTGCATGTAAAAACATTATGAAGGACTTTTTGCATCTCTCTATCATGAACACTTTTAATAAATGTTTGAATGGCTAATTGTTATTGGAATTTACATTGAGTATTTAGATAGATGAGATGGATTAAATGCTGTATTTTGTCTTGAATTGTTGCAAGCTCTCTTTAGTTCTCTGTACTCTAGATTTGTGTTTGATATAGTGATAGATATTTAAAAATTTTATAATAGAGTTTTAATACTTTGACTACTGTTTGATAATTGGTTTGCTTTTGTGCAGGTATTGTCTGTAATAAGTTTGCATGTTTAATCCCTTAAAGCAAGGATCAGCAACATAACTTTAATTGACATAATCATAATTCATAACTTAAGTATGGTTTAAGCTTAATCAGTTTTGAGTGAAATTGAGAAAAACTATAGAAATCAAAGTAAACTTAAACCTAACCATAAAAGTGAGTTTGTTTCATATATAATTCATGAATATACCTGTGAGAGAGAAAATGATGCTCTTAAGAATAAGCACTTTTTTAGATAAAACAAAGCTTATATATTCTGTGTAACTATTAATGTAATCTGAATTTTTGTGTTGCTGATGAGGACTATATAATATATATTTATGAATTAAGTTGTCCCATTTTTTACATTCCCTCTCTTAATTAAATAGGGCAGTCAAAACTAATATTTTTTCTCAGTCAACTTCATTAGCTTATACAAATCAAACTAAAGTTCTTATTTTAATTCTTAAAAAAATTACTTAAAATAATTTTTAAGCTGAAAGCACTACAGATTGTGAGAAATTATTAATAATTGCTTTTTTCTATCTACAAAAATGTTTGTTCTTAAAAGTATTGAACTTAGAAAGGTAAAAAATATGCAATGAACTTTCTTTTGGAGAATGGTGCTTTTTTAGATATTTCTTAAAATCTTAGATGGGATAGAAAGCAGAAATGCTGATAAATATGTAGTACAAGTCACTCAATAGGAAATGAAGAGAAAATGGGAAAGAGTGTGCAAGAGAACTTTTCTTCCTTTTTTGAATTGAATTTCTGCTGATAAATATGTAGTACAAGTCACTCAATAGGAAATGAAGAGAAAATGGGAAAGAGTGCGCAAGAGAACTTTTCTTCCTTTTTTGAATTGAATTTCTTCTATCTCTTTGTCTACAGCTTCCAACACATTAAGAAGGGGATTCAATTTAGTTATTAACCATCTTTGATTGTGATATATCTTCTTTTTTTCCATTGGGATTGATGGTTAGATATTGTTGAAGAGATATTTTTATGACTTTAATTTTTCATTAAGGCTTAAATATTAATCATTTTAGGTATTTGCAATTTAATCCTGATTTCTCTCTTTATGATATATTTATGAATTAAGTTGTCACATTTTTTTACATTCCATTTCCTCTCTTAATTAAATAGGGCAATCAAAACTAATATTTTTTCCCATTCAATTCCATTAGCTTTTACAAATCAAACCTAAAACCTAAAGTTATTATTTTAATTCCTAAAAAATTACTTAAAATAAATTTTTGACAAGTTTAATCAGTTTAAAAGTAGCTTGTCTTTCTATCTTTCAGTTTATTTAAAATTGATGTTTATAGTCCTCAATTGGGTCTATTAGTAACACATTAAAGAAATTAGTAAAATTATGATATGTATATAATAAATTCATCAAGTGATAAAACAATATATTACAATAGAAATAATTTATTTAGAGAAAAATGACACTTATGAAGTTTAACAGTTTTTCATTTTTTTCGTTTCTTCAAATTGATCTCAACATGGTTGTTATAATTAATGAAAAATTTTTTCTTTTGTAAATTATTTGTACAAATCACCTGCAAGTAATATGATATCTGATACATATGAGAAAAGGGATGTGAAGAGGTATTGCTTGGGATTTCACAGATCCTAATTTTTGATAAATATTAGTCAGTCAAATTTATAAGCCAAACCTATTTATCATGACATTTATTATATTAATTTAGGAAAACACTATAACAAAATTAAATGTTAATAAAATAATAAATAATGCTAAATATATCAAAAAATCAGCTATATATATTAAGTCAGTATTATTTAAATTACAAAATATTGCTGTTTTTATTTAGATTAAATGTAGTAAATTTACAAATCATTGGCATGAATATTACTAAATCAATTGATAAATTAATTTTACAAAGTTTAAATTATTGGTTAGGTATATCTTCCATGTATATTACAAACAAAGAAAAGATATGTGGGTTACATGTATGAAAGACCAGATCAAATAGAACCTATTTATGATGCTAAAGGTATAGAAACTATCAGAAGAGATTCCTGTCCAGCTGTGGGAAAGGTTAAACTTATTATTCTTTAATATAAAATAAATATTTTGATATTTTAGTTATATTGTATATTTTTATTTCAGATTTTAGAAAAGTCTTTGAAAATCTTATTCAACACAAAGGATTTATCATTAGTAAAGAAATATGTACAAAAGCAATTTCAAAAAGTACTAAGTGGGAAAGTTACTCTGCAAGACTATATTTTTGCAAAAGAATACCGTGGTCGTTCTGGATATGCAGCAAATGCTTGTGTGCCCACATTAGAAATAGTGAAGTAAATATAATTTTTATGATGATAATTTGAATATTTAATGTCAAAATCTATTCCTCTACTTGTTAATGCTTACTGAAATTTTATTTCATATATAAAGTTCTTTTGACAGATTAAATTATTCATTACTTTAAATTTATAAGAGTGCCAACTAGCCCAAGATTGTTTAGCCATATTATGTAAGTTTTTGGTAAAGAGCTATTATAGAAAAGTTCAGTTCCCTGTTTACATTCTAGAGAAAATATTAGTATTTATCATTTTTAAAAATCACAACTAATCTAATGAATATGATTTTGTAATAATTATGTATGTATTTGTACCAAACTTGGCTGTCTTAAACTTGAAAGCAACTTTCCAGATAATGAACTTTATGATAACATGAAAAAACTAACTGAAAAATAATAAAACAGAAAAAATAAAATTTTAGGATGAGTTAATTATCATAAAACAATTAATAACATAAAGTTAACTTATTTACAAAAAAATAAAACCAAAACAATTCAGTGAAAATTAACTTACTTTAATCAATAAATCAATCAATTTAACAATAATACTATTACTTCACATTAATATTAAAATTAAGTAATAACTAATGAATTTGTATCTTAAACTAGCCATATGTCCAGGATTGATTTGGAATGCACAAATAATCAAACAAAGCACGTTTCACCAGTAACAAAAAAAAAAAAATGTTTTAATTTTTCACAAAATGTCTTTTGATTATGATTAGTATCCATTATCAGCCAATAAAATAATATGAGAATACAGTTAATTTTTTTTAAATTAACTGTATTCTCATAGCTTTAATTTAATTATAAAACAATATGTTTATAGCAAATTTCTATATCTAGCACTTAAGTAGGCTATTGATACGAAAAACTTCATTAGTTACAAATTACAATTAGTATATAAACACAAACATTTTTGGTCAATTCGACCCTCATCAGCTGTACATATACTACTAATATATATTATGTAAGGCTTAATAACAGAAAGATTAAGAATTAAAGTTTAATTCTTAACCTTAATCACTATTCTTCTTATTTTATATATACTAAAAAATTTCAAAACAATTTCACAAAAACACAGATGAAATGGCTTAATTAAATAATAATATAATAACAAAATAAATATAAGAAGATAAAATAAATGATACTCAAAGAAATGAGAATTATGCTATAACCAGAAATGATGTATGCCCATGTCACAAATTCTGACCCCAGTATCACAATATATGGTAATTATTATTATTTTCAACCTTTCTCTTTAAGTAAAAGAACAAATTACTTTGTTATCATTAATTGTTAAGACAGAAAATTTTTGATTCTATTTATCATCATAATTTGCATATTATACATTTGATTAAAAAAAATTTGTAAAAAAAAAATATTCTTTCTCAGATGAAAAATGTAAAGATAAAAACAAGTAAATATATTAGAGAATATAAAAAAATTAGAGTATGAAGTAAAATTTTATATTATATGCAATGTAAAATCCTTCAAAGCTGAAAAATTATATTTCATGCTCCCGTAGTCAGATTTTATTGCTTTTGTTCGCATCCCTTCCCCACTTATGCACCACATCCAAATATCCTTGGACACTCCGGTAATTAGATTACCTAGTCTGTTTACAAGTAAAATTGAAGATGCATTTATTTTGACTTTGGAAAAAGATTTATGACTGAATGAAATATGATGCTCTGTTTATTTACATAATTTTGATAGGAAGAGATCATATTACTTAAAAATTCATTAAAAATTAATAAATTATAGTAAAAAAATGATTTTTTGCATTAGAAAATAGACACTTTGCCAAAAAATAAGGTTTCATACATTTGGAAGATTTATTTTAAGAAAACAGTGGAAATTTCGTCTAATTAATAGTTAATTATTCCTCATACTAATTTATATTTTCCTATTTATGATATGAATTCATGTTACTATTGCCAGGTTAATTGCCAGACTGCAGCTGCAGGCAGAAATTGAATATTGTAGACCAGAAAGGATTAATAATAGAATTGAGAAAAAAATAGGAATTTTTTAGAAATATGGTCACACCACTAATGTAGGATGTATTAATAGTGCAAATAAGATGCACTGTGTCCGATATATGTATTTTTCAATCATATTTAATCAGTATTTCTGTATGATGTGATATTTCTATAATTCAGATTTACTCTAACACTATTAGAAAAATGCAATAACTTTCATATAATGCAGCACTTATATAACAAGGCCTCACTCTAATGCAGTTAGAGAATTTTTGTAAACTGCACAAACTGTATTTTTTTTGAGATTTTTTAATGGAAAATTCTGCTATTATGTTAATTAAATTTTTTTAATATTTTCATTCTTTTTTTGTGAATCTTCACTGTTGACTTTCTAGAAATTACACAAAAATTACTTTTCGGATCACGAACAAGGTCAAGGAACGGATTGTGTTCGTGAACCGAGGTACCACTGTACTATTCAAATTAGCTTTGATATACTTCGTAGCATTTAAAATCATCTGCATCATATTTCATAGGGATGCATCATATTTCACTGGGGATGAAATGATGCATCCCCAGTGCACTGCCAAGGCAGTCATTGGCATGCATCATAATTCACTGGGGATGTGTATCATATTTCATTCAGATGCATCCATTCCACAGGGGATGCATCTGAATGAAATATGATGCATCCCCTGTGGGCAGGGAGTTAGAATATGCCCACCGTCTGACCCGCGTGGAGTAAAAGGCTCTTAAAGGGGTCACTCGCGTTGGTGGTTCCGAGGACCTTCACTGGGGGTTCACTTGTGGGCTCCTATGCGGAATCGGAACTGCCTTGGCAGTGCTCCCATCCGTCATCGGGAGCTTGCGGTGGCCTCCTCGCGCGCTTTTGGTATTCGGAGGACAAGTAAACACATAACCCCCATCGGGATGGGTGTTATGTGTTAAAAAAAGAAATATGATGCAAGGTAATACGATTTTTCAATTACTGGCACCAAATTATCTACATAGCATTAATCTTTCTATTTTTATATTATCATATCTGCTGATTATAATATTAATCTATAATTAATACCACCTATTTGATTATGTATAATAAGAGCATAAATTAATTAATGATAATAGTTTTAATTATCGTTTAATTTAAACCATTAAATATAAAAATAATATTTTTTTACAATTATTAATTTATTATACATATCAAATATTCTCAGAAAATTATATTTTGCCTATCTACTTAAAGTGAAAGAAATATAAATCCTACTTTTCTACAAAATTTATGCAATTTATACTTTGGAAAATTTAGAATTTGGTTTCTCATATGTACAATTCCCATTGAAATAAATTTTTATAATTTTGTAGAAAAGTAGGATTTATATTTCTTTCACTTTAAGTAGATAGGCAAAATATAATTTTCTGAGAATATTTGATATGTAAAATAAATTAATAATTGTAAAAAAAATTATTTTTATATTTAATGGTTTAAATTACAATATTTTTATATTGTTCCCAATTTTTAATCGAGATTATATTGATATGAAAGGGAAAATAAAGAATGAATGCAATATTGATATTTATTCGTTTACGGTAGAAAAATTGTTTTCGAGGAATTCGTCCAAATAAGAGACTTTAATCCTCTACAAACTGCATATGAAAACAACAAAATAAATTTGCATAAAAGTAGAGAACTTGATAATAAACCAGACCAAGGCGATTATGTTTTCACACTCAATTAATTTAAATGACATTTTTCGACAAGTCGATTAATCGCTTATGAAAAGTAAAGAAGAGGAAAATCATCCAGAATACTGATCTACAAATGTTTGTATCCATATAAAAAATTTAAATGTATAAAAAAAACACTGAACGACACTTTATCAAGTAAAAATGTGTTACGTTTTAATAAATGCATACAATGTCATTAAAATATTTTTTATTGAATCAACAATGTTATTTTTCTTTTCTAATATAACTGTTTTTGTAAAACTTTAAATCTATGTTTATTAATTATTTTCTCTTTTAAAATGTATGCTAAATCTTTATCAAAATAAATAAAAACATTATAAAAATTAATTACTGGAAGAACTTTTAATAAAATTCAAAAATAAGATATTTTAATTAATGTAAATCCTTTGTTTCCTCAAGAAATGGGATATCAGAGTAAATTTATTAGCTACTTTACTCGTCTAACTTCTTAATAGAATTCTGTTAATTCACGATGTAATAAATAATTTAATCTCCTATTTTTTTAATATATCATTAGGATGTTTAACTGCCGGAAAAATGCCTTGAAGTCTAATTTTGATTTAAGTCCATTTTTAATTTATTAAAGCATCTGAAGAATTTGGGGTAACCTATATCTTGGTAGTGCATATATTAAGAAACCTTTTGTTAATTCTATTAAAAATAAAATAATTAAAACAAAAATTACATAATTAAATTCCTTGAATTCTGACAAAATTTCTTCGATGTTTTTCAATTTTTTTTTCGAAAAATTCTTTCCGTAACAAAAATCTGTGCCTACTTGATATTGCTTTCAGAAATTTTTAATGCATAGAAATTGTTGCATTTAGTTTACATATTGAAACTATTTTTATTATAATTTTGTATAAAAAATATTTATTTAATATAACATAAATTTTCATAATATTGAAAAATTACAGTTTTTATTGTCGTTTTATTATAAATAAATGTATACAAAGTATATATCAGGTAAAATATATATAAAGATACATACTGTAATCTTTGAGATAAATTTCTAAAATGCAATAACATTTCGAGCAGGACTAATAACTTCAATAAATACAAATTATTCTATTTTATACATTATAGAAACAATTTAGAGATAACTTATTAGTTAACAGTCTTTCAAGGAATTAAAATGTAATTTTACAATAAACAGTTGACTACTAACCAGTAAGTTACTGGATATGCACTATGTATTGGCTATTGGAAATTATCCACTTACTTTACATAAATTTCCAATAAATAATTTGCAAAATTTTTTCATGTAACATTGTCGTGTTTATCTGTAAGAAAAACATCAAAACTAATGATTTTTATATGTAAATGTTGAAAAACCAGATGCGAATTACTTGCACATTCGAAAATGACCAAATGGAATTAAAAAAAGAAAAAAGATAAATCTGTAAAGTAAATAAAAATACAGAATTTTTTCTTCAAACAAACTGAACGTTTAAATTACTTTTTATTCCTTTAAGTCATTGATGAAAAAGTAACTTCATCAATGGCCTAAATGATTACTTTTTTTTTTTACTTTTACATTTCCTAACTCTGTCTGGGTTAATTTATTGCTTGTCTTGTCACATTCTCGTTGATATACTAGTTAATCGTATTTTATTTTACTTTTACCTTTCCTAACTCTGTCTGGGTTAATTTATTGCTTGTCTTGTCACATTCTTGTTGATATACTAGTTAATCGTATTTTCCTTTATTTTAAGAGAAAATAAAACTTACATGATTTAGTTCACTAAATGAAACACTTCTAAGTATCATATCGAATAACCTTTCATATATTATTATTCCCATTGCTTCATATAAATAAAATAATTCCATAAGGGAAAAGTTGGATTATTATTCACATAAAATATACTATATGCATCGACACTCTTGAAAAAATCCTTATTTTCTGATATGTGTGAAAAGCATAACAGATTTTTTTCAGTTAATATCTCAGTTAAATGATTTAATATATTATGAAGAAATAAATAAATTAATTAATAGGATATAATTCTGAGTATATTATTATAGGATCTAATGCATTATCAAGGTAATATGCGACCAAAAACATTAATGGAATGATAGGAAGGGCAAGTTTCATTGTCTCTATTGGAATTAGCTAAAAGCTTCACTGATATAATAAACGTGATTTCGATCTAAATTCCTAAATGATACTAAATCTCTCTTAGAATTCCATTAAATATAATAGAAATTGTTCAGTCTGTTTATTATGGAAAATTGGTATGAATTAGTTAAATTCGTATAAAGTTAATTTCCACATCGAACAAAATATCATTGCATTTTACTAAATCATTTTAGAATATCAGTTTTAAAAAACATTTCCTACCTAGAAATTCTCATTTCCTGCAAAAATAAAGGTTTATAAGAAATTATGATATATCATTCCACTCTTTTGATTCACCTGGAATGTTAATTAACAAAAATTAAGTCTGATGGCGTTACTATAAATTTAATTTACATTTCAATACCGTGATTTAATTAAAATAAAAGTAATAACAGAAAAATTACAAAATTTTAAATTAGAGTTCGCTTTTGGTAAGTTTTTTATTTAAAATAGTGTTTATCAAGTGTAAATATTAACATAGAAAAATGTTTTAAAACAGAATGTAAACATTCATAAAAATAAAATTAATTTATAAAATTAACTGATTGTATTTTAATACTTAGGAGAAAACATTTGAACAAGTTAAAATTTAGAAAATATAGAAAGAAAAAATTTTCGTTTCATAGTTCATAGAGCGAAATATCATATTTTTTAGATATATAAATATAAAAAATATATATATAACTTCTGACAAATAAGGTGAAGAATATCTACTTCTTTTTTGAAAAACTCATTCAAAATAACTCTTAACGTAAACAACATTAGAAAGAAACAATAGAAAGTTTCTAAAGAGTTTTGTAAGATTTTCGACTTTTCAGCTTCGATAATCCGACATAACTCAAAATAGAAGCTTACAATTGTAAGGAGTATAATCTGGAAGATTTTCCAGATCAGTATTATCCAGTTTCATGGTAGTAAAGAAGATCAGAGTTTAATTGACAGCTCGTAAATTGAAATTCTGATCAAATTTAAAATCCTTTAAGAGAAAATTATAACAAATGAACATGTCAACAGCATGACAATAGATTTTAATTATCCACATTTAAATTATTAAGCATAACACAAAAGTTATCTTTCGTGTATAATCATTCTGTACTTAGCAGAACAAAAATATCAGTTTGGTTTTTGATTAATTTTATTTTAAATTTATTTTAAAATAATTTATTACTGCATTGGTGAAATATTCTGTTGAATTCTCAATTTTATATTCTTTGCAGATGGATATATGATAAATATGTTTTAACAGATATCTACAAATGTTAGAAATTAGAATGGAATAAATTTTAAAAAAGTTATTAAATGTCAATTTTATAAATATTTTATAACAATTACTTTACTTATATGGAATCCAAAGAATATGAACAATAAAAAAATTAAGTGAAATTGAATGGTTTTTATTTACTAAATTTCAAGTTAGAAAACATGGAAACATGAGTGTTATTTCCAAACGAACTTGAGTCTCCTTATCACGATTGACAATTGAAGAAAATATAACACCAATGTTGTTTCGCGTTAAAAGATATTTTATCTTCTACAGAAGAAAGCAAAGAATCGGATTTATTTATAGTCCAAAGAGTTTTTCCCATTTCGGCGTTTCTCACTCACATCCTCTACCGATCTGTGTACATCATGCTGGATAGATGATCATTACCGACTTTTCAAACTATCGACTATTTGTTGGCAAAGTTTACATTTGCCGTTTGTTTTCTTTCATCTGGTTTCATTTTATTTGAAAAAATTTACACAAATGTACAATTCAATACGGAAAACTTTCTTTGCATAATACGACGAAAAATGCAATGATCCAATGTAACAATGTCTTTATTATAAACATTCGTAACAGAAAAAAGGGGGAAAAAACATAAATGCAGTCATAGTTTTATATAAATTTAGTGATATATAGTCAGTTTTACATTTTTTATGCCTTATAGAAAGTTTTTATACTTCAAATGTCACATTTAATGTAAGTTTGCATCGACTTTTTACTTGTAACAAGATATGTCCATCAGGCAATGTCACGTTGTTAAGATTTATTTTTTTATAGAATAAAAAAGTTAAAAAACAGAATAAAACTTTTTTGATTATTTGTCTAGATTTTTCAGAACAGAAACTTTCTTTGAAAACCTATTTGACAATATCAAAACCAATAAATCATTGAAATGAATTTTATTTGGCTTATTCTTACACTTTTAAATAAGTTTTTGAATTTATTCATAAAATGTCAAAGTTTTTGACAACTTAAAAATAGTTTAGTTTCGGAATTCAATTATAAAATATAGAGTACATGCATTGATTCTGACATCTTCATAACTGTAAAGATTACACAATAAAAATTAATCACATATCAAAAGAAAACATAAATGGAAAGGTACTCTATAGTTCTTTGCTTATAGCCTGCTTTCTAACAAAAAATTACTAAATTCTATAATAGAGTCGTGATGAGACTTAGAATAATAGATGTTTAGCTTTTAAAATTTATTTAAAAAATATCTGATGTATGCGTAAATTCACTAATCATAAGAAAATAGTTATAGAATACCAAAGAGCATACCAAATAAAACTTTTCTCGTAGAAGATATGGCAAACTCAAAATAAAAGATGCATTTATTATACCACGGAGAGTCTGCTGAGTACATCACTTATGAATTACCCACATTACTAAGAGGTTCTTTCTTAATTTTATGCCACTTTCCATCTTTGTCAGATATTAAATGACAAGAATATTTCAGACCCCACTAACAGTCACCCGTATCCATAATGGAATAGACAAGATGGTGAAGGATGATGGGCATTGAGCTGAATCGAGACTTCTCTTAAAAAATTAAACCAATAGACGGAATTCGATTTCCATTTCTCCAATCAAAAATTAATAAAGTATCTTTGATATTTATTTTTTCGACCATTCTGATTGCACTCTGTGATTCAGAACCAGAAAATTATAATTTTATATATTAATTTTGTTCAATATAAAATTGGTTCTAATATTTAATTTCATATTAAAAGTTTGTGTAATTTCAAAAGTTGATGTATTTCGCAGACACTCAAATCTTTCTTATGTTACTTTCTAATCAGAGAATAAAAAGAAGGGTTATTTTTGTGCCCACTATGAGTTGCTCAGCTCACTATTAGTATGCAAGAAGATGAAAGATCGACTGTCGAATGGCATAACGCATCTGGATCTCCCTTCGGAAAAAATCGCATGAATAGGATTTGAAATTTGATCCTTGTATCCAGTTTCTCCATACGAGAAATCTCTTTTCTCTACGAAAATTAAACCTTATTCTATACAAAATGTATAGATATCTATTTGATACTTTGAATTTTTAATTCTTTATATATTCATTTTCAATAGCATTAATTTAAATAAATATTCCAAATATTCTTGTACAGTTTTTCAAATAATTAAAATATATAAAACAAGGAAATCATAAATTATCAAACAAAATAACTTTTAAGTCATGAATATCATAAGTTATGCTCATAACGCAAATACAGTAGATTATTATATTTAAATGAATAAATGTTATTAAATATTTAAGAAAAATCATGATAAAAATAATCTCAATTCACGATATTTTTCCCATTTTCGGCTATATTTTTCTATTCCATATCCTTTTTAGATAAGGAAGAATTCAGTAGACTATTAAAATGGAAAAGATATTTTATATCAATAATTTACCCAGTAATGAATAACATCAATAAATGTTATCCATTATTGTATCATTATCACCTAATAGAGTGGACTCGCGTTTTTATGAACCTTCAATTTACGAACTACATGTTTTTGGGAATCCGTACAAGTTTGTAAAATCGACAGTCTACTATATGTACTTTGCCTTAAATCACGATTGCTATATCATCTCTTTAGTTCGCATAACAATGATCTTTGTTACAAGTGTATTTCATTTTTCTTTTCGTACGAAGATATTTTATATCAATAATTTACCCAGTAATGAATAACATCAATAAATGTTATCCATTGTTGTATCATTATCACCTAATACAGTGGACTCGCGTTTTTACGAACCTTCAATTTACGAACTACACGTTTTCACGAATTATTCAGTTGGTCCCAAAAAGTCCCTAATGTTAATTCATGCCATTTCTATTTACAGACTTTCGGTTTTACGAATTTTTTGGGGGTCCGTACAAGTTTGTAAAATCGACAGTCTACTATATGTACTTTGCCTTACATCACGATTGCTATATCATCTCTTTTGTTCGCATAACAATGATCTCCAGCAATTGTTACAAGTGTATTTCATTTTTCCTTTCGTACAAAATTTCATGAAAATTTTCTAATAGGAGTCAAATTGATTTATATCATCAGTAAATGTAATATAGTTTAACCCCGATAAGATGCCACCATCTGTTTGGCGACGATTTTGGCTGTTAATCGGGGTTGTCGGTTTATCGGAAACACGTGCAGTATAGAAATGAAAATGAACTCCGAATTTATTAAATTTAATAAATTATAGAACATTTATATTTAGTATTCAAACTTAACGTTTCTAAAAAAACTGTTTACTTTGCAGTATAGTATACGTACTGTATATATACAGAAAACATGCCCATCTTCTGTTCTGATCTTTGAATTCTCTGTAAAACACAATGTACATAACTTATTGTGCAATATCTTTATTTGCTCAGTAGGCAATAAACGAAGGAAACGATCTGGTTCTTACTATCTGAAATTTTCTACACCCTAAGTATGAATCAAAGATTGAGACAAATCATTAACCGTTACACCATCTCTCTCACCCGCTGATTACTAATTAATCCAGAGAGCTTTTAATACTGTATATAGAGTACGGATGCCCTTTGGGACGTAAGTCACTTTACATGCCTCCTGGCGGATTAACGAAGACAAATACAATACCAAAAGGAATATTTGTTTATACGTTTCTATTGGCAGATGATTTGCCTATTCCATTAGCATAGGGGAGATCCGTTTCGCTAAATTACTTGTGAGGGTGGTTAGAGAGGGTGGCGGCTTAACGGGGGCGTCTTATCTGGGTTTGACTAAAGATGCTTTTTTTGCAAATATTCAAACATAGTCAAAAAATATAAAATTAAGAACTTACTGATATTTTCAATTTTATATCTTTTTATTTGCTTTTACTAAAGTTAATAGAATTCCATTTTTATACGTTTCTATTGGCAGATGATTTGCCTATTCCATTAGCATAGGGGAGATCCGTTCTGCTAAATTACTTGTGAGGGTGGTTAGCGAGGGTGGCGGCTTAACGGGGGCGTCTTATCTGGGTTTGACTATAGATGCTTTTTTTGCAAATATTCAAACATAGCCAAAAAATATAAAATTAAGAACTTAAAAAGATATAAAATTGAAAATATCAGTATTTGCTTTTACTAAAGTTAATAGAATTCCACCTTGTTTGATTGTTACTTAAAGGCTGAAGTGTTTTGGTCCTTTTGGATATATTTCTGTTGTTTTATATCGTAATTGGGGCAAGTTTACACATTACACTCATAAACTTGCTTCAGTTATGATTTGATATTTTTTTTGCTGTTATTGTTTTCATTTCGCTTTCATTTATGTCGTATACATTAATTATCAACATTCTAAGATAATCTATTCATTAAATATAATTCTAATTGTTTTTCCTCGTATCAAAGAATGTAGCAAAACAGAATCTTATTCACTATATTATCCCATATTTTTATTGGAAATAATGTTGGTTAATTCTATTTTGTAAGAAAATATTCGATATTTAATTTTATTTAATAATGCATTTTGTATTCGGAATTTAAAAATAGTATTAGTATATAGTTTATTAAAATTATACTAATTTAAAAGTTTTGGTGTACAAGATGATAGAGAAAATCAGAAAAATTTTAGCAACGAGAAATTTTATTTAATAATGCATTTTGTATTCGGAATTTAAAAATAGTATTAGTATATAGTTTACTAAAATTATACTAATTTAAAAGTTTTAGTGTACAAGATGATAGAGAAAATCAGAAAAATTTTAGCAACGAGCATCGAAACATTAAGGCATGTACATATAAACATAAAAATAGTAAATATATATACAATTTTAATAAAATGGAATATTTATTCAAGAACTTATCTTCTATTCAAAGAATAATGACAATGAAAATATAAATAAAACTCAAAAGAACATGAAGATGTTCTTATATTTAAAATAGCCAGGATGTCATTTAATAAGGTGAAGTATTGTTTGATGCAAAAATCTTACACATTGTTTACAGAGTGAATACAATATTTTGAATATACTGATATTTATCTTTACAGAAATGATCGTCCCCAAAAATAACAAATCTAATTTATTCAATTATAGTATAATATAGAATGGAAACGTCATATAAATTACATACTGTAATCAAACAATTCGCAACAATTATAACAGATTTTATTATATATATATTAGATTCTTATGGAGGAAATTTGATTTAATATAAATCATATTATTGTAGCATTATGCAGAATAACAATAATAAATCATTGTTCCCAAAAAACTGAAATGCATTCGCAAGTTGTACATTCCGTTTTATTTAGAAACTAGGTGTAATTTTTTTATTATAAGATCCAAATTAACCATTGTTATATTATAAGATCTAAAAGAAATGTTACCTAACAATTATAACGTTTATTCATTTATTCTGCTAAATGTTCACAAGTATATATTGTATATGTGACAATAGCTATTTCAGAAACCATTACGGAGAGGCTAATATTCGTGATGAAGTCGTCTAGAAGAATAAAGAATAGAGATCAATAGGCACTGACCCAGAATATTGCTGTAAATTTTAAGATGTGAGTTAGAATCTTCTAAGAGGAAATCTAGCATGCATCTACACAACATGCCATCAGCAACCATGCATAATAACACAGTTACATGGTTGCTGATGGCATGTTGCGTGGATGCGTGCTATTGTAATTATATTGCAATAACATAATGACAATGATAATAATATCATAATAATAACAATAACGCCTCAATATCCAACAATTGCGATTGTAATAGATGCAACAGATTACGAATACTCACTCATTCAGTTACATTTCTATATGCATTTATTTAATTTTTTATGAAACAAAGCTTCCAGCTCTATATGAAAAAAATCTTGTTTAAAAAATGCAAATCAATTAGAATGAAAATTCTTCTTAAAAAAACATCATTATGTAGATTTTTTTCTTTGCCATTTTTCAGAAATCACACTATGTAGAAATTTTTTCAATCTATCATTTGCAAGATATCCCAAATGATAGATTCTTAGAAATCATATCTAATTTTCAAGAAATATGTTTCTTAATTTTCATGTTTTTAAATAATTCAATTGTATGTTTCTTTGTGATTTTATTACAAGATAGTAACTATTTGAGATTTTAAAACAGATAGATATCTTTAAAACCATTTTTCATAATTGAATGACACAAAACTCATTTGGAAATATAAAAATCATACAATATTATAGTTATCTTTAGAAATCTTTATTTTATTATATAATTATCAAATATTTAAATAGGATTTATATAGCGATTGTAAAATGTTTTAAAGGTAATTAAAGTTTAACTTAACAGGTTTAAACATTTAAATAATGCATGTTTTGTTGTTAAATTTATTACTAAATATGTCAAACATTTTACTATCGCTATATAAATCCTTCTTAAGCACTTGAAAATAATATTTAACAAAATAATAAAAAAATATTATATAAAAAAATACTAAATTGACTATTGCACATTATTATGAAAATCCAATTTTTTTTTTTTTTTAAATTCTCAATTTTTCTTAAGATTCTATCAATATCTGCATTAAAAAATTGCAATATAAACAGATGTGCAATTAGATGAATGAAATTTAAAATGCTCAGAAATTTTGCTATAATGTTTTCCATAAGAATCTCTATATTAAAACTGAAAATTTAAATAATGAATAGCTTTAATTTATTTTAAATTTGAAATTTAAATGAATAATTTTAAATTATTCAAAATTTATACAATAAACTAATTAAACTTAAGTTCTCGTTTAGATATTAAACACGGATCTTTAAATGTTAAATTCGAAAATAATAAATATTGACTGTATTCTATGCAAGAGTATTTAAAAAATGCAAATGTTTCCCGTTTTTCAAAGAATACATTTTAAATAAATATGAAGTAAACATACATTTTAATTCCAATTTATTTGCTGACTTAAAATAAAGAATCTGTTGCTTCTATAAATGAAGAAAAGCAGCTTATCCTAAAAACAATATCCGATTAGTTTATTTTGAATGCAGTTACTATCATTATAATGAGGATCTTAAAAATTAAAAAGCAAATCGAATAGTAATCCCTTGTGTTTAAATTATTTTCTGCATTAAATCTTTCAAACACGAAAAAGAATATTAAAAAAAAGATATGTTAAGAAAATGAATTCTATCAAATATTTGAATAATGCTGCTCATATCTTACTGAGTGTTTAAATTATTTTCTGCATTAAATCTTTCAAACACGAAAAAGAATATTAAAAAAAAAGATATGTTAAGAAAATGAGTTCTATCAAATATTTGAATAATGCTGCTCATATCTTACTAATAATTTATAGAATAGCTAAGATTTATAATATTTCAAATATTTATGACTATTGTAAGTCATAACGAAAATTGAAAATTTTATGTTTTTTACTTTAATTATTATTATTTATTACAAAAATATTTTACAATCAATAAATAATCTTTCTTAAAATCAGAGAATTACTTTTGTTTTCATTAGGAAATCAAAAAATATTAATTTATTACTATGATCTTTGACAGTGTTAAATATTCATTAATATGAAAAAATAAAACATTAAAAAGATAATTTTTAAAATTGCAAATTTATATTTTGACAAATATTTCATATGTTTAAATATTTTCTATGTAACCATTGATTATATTTAATTGCTAAAACATAATCATTTTAAATATCTTTCAAGTTTATGAACACGAATGCAAACAATTTTCTTCTTGTAATCATGAATATAGAAGATATTTGCCAATTTTGAGAAACCGCTTATAACACTGAAAGTACCTCAAATATGTATATTTTATCATTTCGTATAAAAAGTTATAGCGATTGAGGCCTTTACTAACGTAAATTTTATCTTTTAGAAAAAATAGCCCAAGCATTTAATAGTTATTCTAATACAATTCCATAGATCTAATCTGCCATTTTAAACTTTTTTGATTTAAAATATAATCTTTTTCACTCACTAATACCTATTTAACTTCCTCCTCAGGCAGCCTGCATTTAATCCAGATTTGTATCTTATATTCTCTCTTAAAAAAGGATAATAAGATTCTGAGATTTTGTTTATTATAAATTAGACAAAGAATAATAATCTTTAAATCTTTATGTATTGTTATTATAGTTATTATTTCCAGAGTATTTCTCTGGATGGCCATTATATTGATGCCTAAACCTTTAATGTAGCTTTATAAATATTTATATTGTATGTGGGATCGTGAATTATTTTGAGGTTGGAAAAGGGATTTTATCTACAAAATATTAAGAATAATATAGAATATACATGCAGATCTAAATTTTCTATCATTTATCCATAATTATCATTAATTGTGTTAATTTAAAATTTCTACCTCGGGTAGTAGCCATTAACTCCTTCTTTTTGCAATTAAAAGTTTCTTTTTTAAGAATAAAATAGATTGAATTAAAATTTATTGTAAAATGAGAAATCCAGTAGTAGAAAAAAATAAAATGGAAGTTAATGCAAAATTTATTTTGGATAATTTATTATCCCAAATAAGCGAAAATTTAGAAGTATGAATTTTCGTAACTGTGAATCCTCGTTTTTTTTAATTGTAATAAAATTTTTTATTTTTTTAATTGTATTAAGATGAATCCTGGTTTCATTAACTAGAAAATAATCCACATTCTTCTGTTGTTATAGAATCATCTCAAAATGTTTATAAAAAGAAAAATAAAGTTTGAATAAGTAGATTACATTTGATGTGTTTGAACATACATATAATTTGATTAAGTTCAGTTATAAATTTATAAGACTCTCTCTTTCTTTGGTGTAAAATTAACATTTGTGAATTTTAATCATTATTAATTTTATATTTTTTTTATTTTATTTTAAAGATTGTTATTTACTAATTTTTATTAATATTAAATGAAACAATATTAAGATATTTAATACGAAATAACTACTATATTATATTACTTTATGTTAAATAACTAACTACATTCATAAACATTAAGAGAAGAGATATTGAATAGAAAATATGTTAATTGTTATTCATTACTACTAAATTACCAATATTTATTTGTTATTATTTTAAAATAGAATTCACTTTATTCCCTATTTTCACTTTTCTTAGATTCGGGAGTATCAAAAATGTTATTCAGTAATATAATAGAAAATACCTGTTAATTATTAGCAGGAAAGGAAGAAAATTCATTCAAATATATATGCATACACTGGATAGTCCTCGATCACTAAATTTTGTGATTGATCAATACAATTGCATAAGTTCGAGTCCCCGATCCAAAGGTGTGATATATGGAAAGCATCCTTTTTTGTGTGTTCGTCATGTTTATTAAAATAATGTATAGTATCCTAGTAAGCATTAGTAGTGAAAAAGCCATAAATTTTGAATATTTACGAATTTTCAACGCAGGGTTCGAAACGAACTTCATCTAAATCGAAGACTATCTGCACATGAATAATATATAGTAATCTATTCGTATCACCATTCAAAAGATAATCTAAAAATCGATTAAATCCTAATCCAGTCACCACAATAATTCTCTTTGTCTTGATTAAGCAATGTGGTATTATAAATTAAAGTGTCGCCAGATAATATGATTTACATTTAAAGTTTTAAACTGGGTAATAAATTGTAAAGAATGGAATATGTTTAATTCAAGCGCAGAACATATACTAAGAAAACGTATGTTTAATGAAATAATGTATTGAAGCTTGAATGTTTAAATGATAAATAACTATTAGCATTAAAAATACTTTAGTATCTTTATACAATTCATTATATGAAATCAGAAATATTATTTTTGGACAGGTAAAATTAGAAATATTAAAATTATTTTGAGTTTAACAGATTAAAAAAATGTCTTTTTAGAAAATT
>AYEL01090844.1:0-23099 GCA_000484575.1 Olivierus martensii | reverse complement strand
CACAGGACGGTTATCAACTACTGTTACTAGATGGCGCAATATGTACAAGTACAGTAATATCGGGTGGGCCATGTGTTGAATTCTTTTTAATTTGCATGTTATTTTGACAGCCTTCTGTTACATTTCAATTACAATTTTTAATTAATTTTTATTCATAATATGCATTTGATGGAATTTTTTATAGGCTGCACAAAAAAGGACCGCATAAAAACAGGTTTGAGTGTTTTTATATTTTTTTTATTTTATTTTAAAGATTGTTATTTACTAATTTTTATTAATATTAAATGAAACAATATTAAGTTCTTTATTGTGTTTCTCTTAAATTATTAAATAAATTAAGAATTACTAAGAAAAATTATATTGAATATCGACAAATCAATATTCATGTAATATGACGCATATATTATTAACATTCTTCATTAAATATTATTTTAAACATTAAATGTTTAAAATTAAATAAAAAATATATTTTTGAAATCATAAAATTGAGTTTATGCTAACCAGCAAGAATTTTATTTAGAAAATATCGACTATATTTTCTAGTACAATGTATTGAAAAAAATCCGAAAATATTAAAATATTGCTCAATATTTACTATAGAATTGTATGCCATAGAATTAGATAAAAATCTAAAAGAAAAAATTTTATTTTACTTTTTAGATTCTTGATATATTTATACCAGCTGACTTATTTATATTGGTGATACTACTATAGGAAGCTATTAGGGTTTGTCAGTTTTTAAAAACCGGATTCAAAAACCAGTTTTATGGGGTAGATTTGTAAAATTCTAAAACCGGTTTTAGATACTAAAATTAATATGAGAAAATTAATTATTTAATTAAAAACGTTAACATTTTGACTTGAAATTGCTTTAGTAAATAAAACTGCAATAAACTTTTGTTATATTTGCAAAATCCACAAAATATTTCAACAAAGAAATCTAGTGTATTTCCATTAGCTTCAAAATTCAATATTATTAAGTTATCTGGGAAAATATTATCTAGAATATATCCAAATTCCGGTATGGATCTTTAACCTGATGATGAATATATCGGAGACGGAAAAACTCTAATAGAAGCCATGGAAAAATAAATTCATAAGATTCTTGAGGAACCTCAAGAAATGATATCAAATCCTAAGGCTCTGAAGGAAGAATATTCAGTATTTGAGACAACCAATAAACGAACAAAGAATTTAGAATTATTATCTGATACCGTGAAAATGATAAAACAAAGTTCAGTAGCCAGTGAGAGAGTTTTATATTTCAGGAAATTTTGTATCTAGAATAAGAACAAGGTTAAGTAATCGTTCAGTGGACATTTTATGTTTTTCGAAATCATATTTTCTGAAGAAAATTACTAAATGAAAAAAAAATTTATAATTTGGATTTTGTACTGATTTTAGTTATTTTAGTTTTTTTTTATTTGATAGGTTGGTGTATATTTTATTTTGGTTGTTTTTTTTTGTAGTTCCATAAATATATAAATAAATTGAAAAAATTTAAGAGAGATATAAATATTTTTTACTATTTTAATTACTTTTTGTTTTTTTGGCGAAAATTCGAAAACCGGTTAAACCGTTTTTCCAAAATTCGAAAACTGATTTTTTTCAAAATTCGTTTTTTGTATAAATCCTAGAAGATATTATAGTACTACAGTAATTTTATAGTACATCGAACTATGAAATTCTAAGTAATATATAATATATAATAAACATTAACTTTATAACTATTGCGTTTCTGTACCGCATTTGCTGCAGAATATTAAGAATGTATAATATTCAAAAAAAATCAATTAAAAGAAAAGCGAAAGTGGAGCATTTTGGCAATACGACATGTACGAACACAAATAAAAAAAAGTATTTCTTAAAATGTTAAAAAAATTACTTCTTAGTGACAAGTGACAGAAAAATCAATAATCTCTATTATACAAGATATAACTAAGCTTGTTCTAGTATCGAGTGAATAAAAATTAAAAACAATTTGAATGCTTTTTCATCACCTTCAAAATATATACAGATTAAATATCCATTTTTTTATACAGTATGTAATATCATAACTATATTGATAAATCCACATAAATTTATTAATCATATAGAAAAATAGAGAAATATCGATTTTGATTACTTTATATCATTTAATAAGTGATATAGTGTAAAAATGGTACAATAATCTTAGAAATTAATTTGTAGTGAAAGTACTAAGTAACTCCAAAACCCATTAAAAAAACAATTTTTATAAATAAAAATTACTCTATTTTGCATAAATGCAAGTGGAATAGATTCATAACAATATTTAATTTGACGATAATTATTCTAAATGAAAAATGATCATAATCAGCAGTTTTCCATTAATTTTAAAATTAAATGAATAATATTAAGGAGATAATAATGAAGTGGAATTAATTTTACTTGCATTATACTAGTGTATTTATATCGTAATTAATCACAATTCTGTTAATTAACAGCTTTTATTAAACCAAACAGAATATTGGTTGATTTTGAATATACTGTATATGATATGTTCGACTGATCATTTTTAAAATAGAACATAGATTATGATTATTAATCATGAAGATAAATTTATATTATCTAGAAATAAATGTGTTTAAGTTAACTAAAATACGAAATTTTTAAATATTATTATGGTGACTTATAAAAATTCTTTTTTCTTAAAATAAATTGAATTAAATAAAGAAAAAATAAACAAAACATGTAAAAAGTTATATAATTTTCTGTTTATTTTTCTCATTATTACGGAAATTTAAATTCTGTTCTAATTTTTATAATATATTTATAAGAATTGTTAGATCAAAATATTTAAAAATCTGTTTCATTTACGTTTTTATTAATTAAAATAATAATTTTTATGGAACTGAATTCTGTAGTAGTAATTTCTAGATTTTTATTAGTTAATAAAATTTTTTAATTATTTGGACTATACAAAATAAACTCATTTTTTGAACGAATGTTATTCTTGTATGAAGTAACAGATTTAAAAAAAAAAAGTTATTACGTTTTAATCGATAAACGTTTAATGTTTATTTTTAGATTCTGCTGTCAGATGTATGTCATTTTCGAGGAGTTTTTAACAAGTTCTTGTCAACATGTGTACATCCGACTTTTCAACGTTTTCGTTATTAAAGTTAGCAACTTACTAATAAGTAAAAATTAAATAGTGAAATTAAAAATATAAAACATAAAAATTTTATTCAAAAAATAATTTTCCTCTTTTAATGATTTAATTAGTTAAAATTAAATTTGAAAACATGAATAAAATATACTAATACTTCCTCCATAAAGGTATCATATAACTTCAAAGCTTAGTTAATATTTATAGTTATGAGCATTAAGATGATTATTTGCATTTGAATTGAGTAAATTTTTTTTAATTTTTATAAATCAATCGTGAATAATTAGATTAAACCAGTTATTGCACGGTTATATCAAATTTATTTCTAATAATTTCAAAATTCATGACGTTTTATAAATGGTGTAAAAATTTGATATCGTTTATCTAGCGTATAATAAATAAATCCATTTAACAAGCAAGATTAATCAAATCGTTTATTTGTCAGATATTTTAAAAAAATAATGCCAATACTGAAGAAACTTGACAGTGTTCCAGAATAACTTCTACTGATAAGCAAAATACATCTGAAGAGAGACGTACAAAAATTGAAGAGCAAAATGTCATGTAACGAAAAAAGTTCGTACGGTTTTTATATATTTTAACATCGTATTTTGAGAAAACTATGCAGACTACGTGGACCGTAATTTTTTTATAAGCGTCATCTATTCCTTTGTTAAATACGGTAGTAGAAAAATTTTGATACCTTAAGGGAGAGCAGCGAAAAATTATTAAGCGTAACTGAGCTCTTTTGGTTACATGATATATTTCACAGGAAAATATTAATAAAAACGAGAGATGAATAGTGAAAATATAAAAATAAATGAATTATTTAAATTATGAAGTAGCCAACTTCATATTCCTTAAAGATTCACCAAATATTATCATCTTATAGCGAATTATCGAATTTCTATCATTTTTAAGCAAATAATAATATGAAATGCAAACATTTGTATGGATTTGTTTGTTATTATAGTTCATTCATCCATGCTATATTTCTTTATTAAAGTTGTATCTTATTCTATTGGTATGTTTTATTCAATACTATTAAGAGATTAAAAGTATTGAGGCACTTTTTTTATAAAATTGCCTTCGAAAAAATGCTTTTAGATTTTCAGTCTTATACTTTCTTGAGAGTTTCTGAAAAAAAAAAAGAATTATTTTCCGAGCAATGTCAATATTTTTCCATATACTATACATTAAAACTAAAAGAAAATGACTAAACATCAGATGATAAATGAAATTTTATTCAAATATCATAATTTTTAGCAGATATTTACGTTCAAATAAAAAGTAATAATCTAAATACTGTATATTCATTTTGTACCTTTTAATACTTTTGTTGGTTGAACAGTCTAGTTTATATAAAATATTGTATATAAAAAAATAAAAAAAATAAATATAAAATATGATTTTTAATTATTTAAGTAGATTTTGATCAATTAAAATTATATCAAGTTGATAATTTGTTGTTTATTAATTAAACAAAATTAAATTTTCAAATTGCATTTTCTAATAAACTTATCTTTTTTATTATTCATGTTTTTGGGCGTATAACATTTAAAATTTGATTAATAACAATTAAAATAATGCAATTTATTCTGGGAGAAAACTTAACCAAAAATTAATGCGATTATGCCTAGATAAGAAGTGCGACTTCTTAAAGATTATTAAACGAAAGTTTGATGAATAGTCTTACATGTCAACCGAAATATAATTTATTTAATTAACAGATAATGTACTCTCTGTGGTATTGAACTCAAGTAAAAGCATAACTTATACTTTTGACACCACAAAGTGGCAATTTGCTACACTAATTTAATCCCAAGAAAGATAATTTGCTCTTGTGTTTTTATATCTGTCAAGTAGTTTGGAGATAAAATAAGATTAAACGTAGGCCTATTTAGCGAGAAAGACGAAGATCAAACAAATTCCATAAGGAACAATTTTCAGAAAGATGTGTAGTCTGCCTACAACTCCCGTAGCGAAATTGCAACTAACAGAGTAAACTGGCATTATTTGGTGAATTTACACTCTTATTCTCTAAGGTCTACTTTTATCTTATAAAGAATTATCTACAATAAACATTAAGCGATTATATTATTTTCGATAAAACGTTTATAGATTGCCTCATTCAATAAAAACATTTATTTTTTACATGTTATCATCTCTAATAGTGTATTTTTGGAATATTTCCGTCAAAATAACATTGGGATTTTGTCTTGCATTTTTCACAAAATTTGAATTCTGAAACTGAATCTAATATTTAAGATTCTGTCTTTTTAAAGTATGTGTATACAGTTTATCATATCACTTCGAAAACAAATAATTTTGGAAAGAACTAATTGCCTACTTTACGAATATGTTCACTATTTTAGAATAATTAAAGGCGATTAAATATGTATTAATCTAAATGGAGAAGCCGAAATTGGAATTAAATACTCCATTAAGTAGTAACCTGGGAAATGTGAACTTCTGCCATTTTTAAATGGATAGAGTTACAGAGTTAACTTATATTATTTCAACTATTAGTTCAATATGCTGACAGTTATATTGAAAAATATACTTTGCCAATATATTAAAGTAATAGTCTTACAAACATTTCAAAATATATTAAAGAGAAACTTCAGAAGTTTGAACAGCCATCATTTCTGAATATCTAAAGCTTTAAAGTTAATTGATATATCGTAAAACAATCTTACTAAATTTCATAAAAATACATTAATTCAAAATATATGAAGAGAATATCTCTGAAGTTTAAATTCTCACCATTTTTAAATGGTTGCAGCTATGGAATTAAGTTATGCGTATCGATGAGTTTAATTACAGCATGCCTACAGAATATCATGAAATTTTAATTATTTCAATAGCTATCAGTGGAGGATAAAGTTATGAGGATTTTTTATAAGTTCACTTTTTTCGAAAAAATATGTTAAAAATACTATGCCATTTAATTAAACTGCTATAGAAATTTATCGATAAAATATGACATTTGTTTAAACATTAAAAGAATAAATTATATTATTCTATAAATACGAGGAATAATAATAATCTAGAATGGCATTAAGTTTTTCACGGGTAATAGATTTAAAATGTCTCTCTTGGAGATTATTTAAGAATTTTAATTTATTTAAAAGGTGACTGTTTTTATTCGTAAACCATCTAAAATTACAATATATATGATTACAAGAAAAGAAGCATCAGTGCTTATAAACAATAAATTACAGAATTTATTAATTGAACAAAGAATAAAATATGGAATTAATTGAAAAGACTTGTTTATTAATTTTGTTTTTCGTTTGGGATAAAAGATTAAAACTTTCCAAAATTTATTGTGTAAAAATTATATTTAAAATGATTTAAGAAAATTTAATGAAACTGTTAGATAAAATGCTTAATAATACGTTTTGTACACTGTTAACACGAAAATAGAGAAAATATAATTAAATAGTAAGAATAAAATTGTTTCAACCATTTATAATTATTATAAAATTACACAAACTTCTTTTGAGAAAAAAGAAATTTGTCTAAATAATAACTTTATAATAATTATAAATACAGTAATTGAAACAATTTTATTTTAACTATGGTTTCAGGATAATTCTTTTAATTTGTGTCGTTAATAAAATTTTGTTTATCGGAAATATTAACTATTCAATTATCAGTATAATATAATATTGTACATATTTTTAGACAAACAAGAAAATGATTCATATAGAAATTACAGCTTTATAATTGTTTTCTTACATTGTTACCATTTGATAAAAATTAACTTTTGATAAATAATTTTAATTTTAAAGACTGCTATAAAAAAGGAAACTGTATTAAATTTAATAAACTAATAAGAACAGAACAGGTCTATTCTCTTAAACTAAAACAGAATCAATATAATCAGATAACTACTGTAGTGTTCGATTTCGTAATTTCTGGAATTAGACATCAGCTAGAAAATTTCATTTTTGTATTAAGGAACAATAGTGAAACTCCATACTCTACACCCACTCTATGACAGTGAAGTTAAGAGAATGACAGCATCATACCTTGTGGAATTACTTCAATTCGAGATAGTACGAAAGATTTTCTTTTCCTTTTTTCATTAATCTTGATTATTATTTTGACCTTTGCTTTATAATTGTGACCATTTATTAGTAGAATTTAAGTTCTTTCAAAAACTTGTGTAGAATAGTCATATTTAAATTTCTCATATAATAAATAACTAATAATAAAAAATATATCAAATCTTAATACCTTTTTCTTCCAGTTTCGTATTGCAATTGTCTACATTGTATAACAACATATATTATTAATATGATATTTAATATATTGTAGCAATTACTAACGATATTATTATGAAAATCAATGACTTATATCTCTCCTTGATCAGAACTATCAGATTCAGTAAAATATCATAGATTTATTTAAAATATTAAGAACATAGATAAAAATAATATACTAAATTTGAAATATAAAAATGAATTTATATTGTTTTGACAAATTTTTAAAAAGCCAATTAAAACCTATCAGCTATAAAGAAAGAAATATAGTCTTTCTAACTATTATATTGTTTTTTAATTCCAAGACAAAATGCTTCTCTTTTGATTTAGAGGGAAAATACTTTTGGCAGTAACTATGATAGCATAACTGGCTATGCTATTATATTACTACATACATCTGCATTGAATATTAATTAAACATACTGTATAATGAAACTTTAAATGATGATTTTTTTTTTAAACTTGAGATAAACCGTGCAGTAGATTTTTTCATTCTTCGAATAATTTTATTATAATTTAAGCTTACAGTAGATATTTTTATTTAAAAAATAAAATCATACATTTAGCAAGATAGTAAAATTAAAATTCGAATTTAAATTTAAAAAAATACAATTTATTTTTATAATTAATAGTTCAATTTCTAAAAATATCTTTGAGAGTTCATTAATCTGCTATTAAAATGTAAATGACAGAGTTAACGGAAGTTTATTAGCACTTATTCATCTCTCATAAATCATTCTAAATAATCTAGTCGTCATTCTTCCTAACATATTATTTACATAATTTTAGAATTCCAGTTACTCATTTATCATTCGATTCATAATAAAATGTTAGATACAATATGTCATTATTCACTTTTTTCAACTGTAAAAAAATACTCGTCATTGAGAAAATATAAATAAAAACTTCACAAACTAGCTTCGGTCAATACATGGATGTGAATACACTCGAAAAGAAAGACGAAGTGCACAGCACACGGATGGCTTACAGGAATAGAACTTTTTCTTTTCTATACCTGATCTAGTATGTTTCTGCAGGATAAACCGGCTTATCAATACCTAACTTTTTCTAAGATTTATGAAAGTACATTATATTTAAAAACAACTCTTTTATCCTTAGAAAGCGGAGATATTGTAGTAATAATGTAATATTTATTTCGAATACAGCTGTTGCTTTTTATATGCTCATATTTTTATTATTTATTTTCTGATAAAGAAAGAGTTATTTTAAGCTGATATAAAATAAAATCTGATATTTTATACATTTTTAATTAAGATGATAAAAATTAACACTCTTCAGAATTATTTTTTATAATTTTTTGATTAGTTTTGTCTTTAAGTTAAATGCTATTGAATTTACTGGTTTTGTTTAAACAAAATATTATTTTTAAGATTAAAAAATTACGATAGAAAACTCTGTAGATAAATTTAGTGTACCTGTAGATTAATGATCAGAAAAATGTTATTATTTTTAAAAATTTCGGTATATAGAATTATAACTGATACCGTAAATTTTTCTTAACAAAAAAAAGCAAATGAATATTTAAATAAATACAATTTAATTATCATTACTGAAATATGTTTACAATAAATATTTGTTATAATCTCCGAAATTTATTATAAATTTATAAACTTTCTTACCTTTTTCTCATATAAAACGAAATAAATTTATGCAAATAATCTTAGAATTTATTTTATTGCATTTTATATCGTCTCTAGAGTGCGTATCATTTCTATAAAATGGCTTCTAAAATTTAAACACGTCATTTGTGGTCATTACAAATGTTCCCATTACAGAAATAGATATAAGACGATGTAAACTGAGATAATTATTAACTGTAAACTATATTACAGCAGGAAGGTTAGGTAGGCTCATTGACAAGCGAGTCATATGCCAAAATCTTATGAACATATTGATATCGCTCTTTGATATCACAACTACTACTTGCAATCTTAACTAGCCTATTCCCTTTTTCAATTGACATATCAATCTTTTGGGAACGTTTTTCTCACAAGCGATTCCATTCCAAGCAAAAAAATTTGAAGAATTTTTATTCGTATAATTGAGTGGAGCACAAGGGATATGAAAACTTAATCAGCTTCTTTATATTACAAATAATTATAAGCAAACTAAAAATAAACAATTTTACATCAAAAAATTTTTCCTGATGTAACATCAAAAGATATATATATTTAAATATTAGTTAACCTCAATAATATTTTTTATTTAAGCATTAATATAATACGAAAAAATTCTCTTCCTTACCTTGGCATTTTTTAATTATTTTTTTTATCTCCTTTGACATTTTTTTGGTTGTTTTTTTCTTTCCATATAGAGCAATTTATTTTGCGATCTTCCGATTTTAGTCATAAAAATATTTTGTGGAACACGTTAAAAAAAAAAACATTAAAAGTTGGTAGTTATTCAATATTTAGTTTGGATACAACTGATATAATAAATCTTATTTTTCAATATTTATGACTGATATAATGAAAATTATTATTCATAAAACTGATATCGAAAATAGCCTGGAAGATGATAGACATAAAAAAATTATTGCTCAATATAAGTAGTTACACAATATTTAATAAAATTTGTAAATTACGATAAAAGTTATATCTTCACAATCATAAATTTAGAAGAAAATTTCTTTTTCTAAATTTTTGATTGTGATTTTTGAGAGAGAAAATTTGTAAAATTATTTTTTACTCATTTAATGTGAACAAAATAATAAATTTGGTAACTTCATATATAATTAAAATTTTTTAAATTTACTTTAATAAATAATGATAAAAATCATGTTAGTTTCCTGTGAAATTTTAATATTAAATGAAACAATAGAATTTTTATTTTAAAATCGGAGAGTA
This sequence comes from Olivierus martensii, assembly GCA_000484575.1. Taxonomy (NCBI): domain Eukaryota; kingdom Metazoa; phylum Arthropoda; class Arachnida; order Scorpiones; family Buthidae; genus Olivierus; species Olivierus martensii. The sequence continues at coordinate 12,831 of AYEL01090844.1, read as the reverse complement.
AATATATTCAAAATATTTATTTGATGTTAGTTGCACGAGTAGTTTAGTTGTGCAAGCAATGGCTTAGGATGTTAGTTGCACAAATAATGGGTTAAGATGTTTAGCCAATATAAACTTTAGACTTTTTACACTCCATAAATGCTTATAACTGAAATTTTAAAATTTTGTGGGGGTTAGGAACCTTCTCGTGCAAATCGACGTAATAATAAATCTTGAATATATACATAAGTCATCAAAATTGAAAGTTTTTCTTATTTAACGTCTCATTAAGTGGAAATAAATTAATAGAATCGATTTAAGAAAAGCTTTCTGGTCAAATTTTAAGTGTTAAATTCGTACTGTAGTTAGTTCCGAATGATGATAAAAGGATTCGTCATTAGTCCATTAAGTAAATCATCGTCCCAAAAAAAAGAGCGTAAAAGGTTACACGTGTGTCAAATTATAAATGAAGGATCTCAAGATATTTTTACTGTTTAAGTTTCTTATGCCAGAGACAAACCATTTAAAGAATGATATATTCGCCAAAAGTCGGTTAAAAACAATTATTCATTTTTCCCCCCATTCAAACACTTTCATTCATTTATCAAAGATAATAAGCAAAATTTTAAAATGCGCGGTTAATTGATAAAAATTTTAAACAAATGCTAACTTAGAAATGTGTTTTAAGTACTGGATAATATAGAATTGTGATTAATTTATTATAATTAAACATCTGCAACATATGAAGTTAAATCTGTAGAATAATTAACTGATGACGATAATCTTATCTGCTTGTTTGGATAAAATTTATTAATTTATTTGCACAAGCTGTTTAATTTTAACGTGGTTCCACTTAAACTTTGCTATACAATAATTAGTGTACCAAAATGAATCATTGTTTAGATTTTTCAAGTTTTGTACTGTTGAAAAAAAAAAAAACAATAAATATAAAATAACCTGCCGCGAATGTGTACAGAATAAAAATTTTTGATCGCGAGTCCCATTTTGGACGCATTTAAATGTGTTGTTAACTTCAGAAATTCCAAAACATAATTTTGTTTTGAAGCACAATGGCGCACATGTTAACAATCACTACAAAAACCAATGCGATCGATTGCGATTAGTCATGGTTGTCACGTGTTCCAACTGTTCAAAGTACGAATTGCGGTTTCAGTTATGTGTGCGCGCAAAATTAAAGTTTTAAATCATAACAAACGGAAAAAAATCGAATGGAAATTAATAATAACCAGTGGTCATATTTCCTAGAAGGGAATAGGTCAATAGTTTAAAAATTTTTCTCGGAATTTAAATGATTTTATGGCGATTCTTTGTCCACGTTTCCTGGAATTGTTTACTATTTAGTCACAAAACAAAAAGAATACGCATACGGTATATTGTGACTTTTCAAAATATATTTTTCGACTTGGTTCCTACTACAAATCGCCCGGGGATAAAAGTTTCCTCCTTCAATGCTCCGAGGGAATGAACTTGTTCTATAGGTCTAGTCGATTATAACATTAGGTATAGGAGAATTAAAAAAAAAAAAAAACGGAATTATTTTGCGTTCTAGCGAATTGGAGTAGATCGCGATCGTTTCCGAAATTAGGAAAAAATAATTGTCAGTGTGATAGGCGAAATATTACTCAGCGGTTTCCGTTTGTCATCCTCATCCGTTTCAGTGTGGACTTCCCCACCTATGCAGTGGAGTGGTACGGTCTATCCTCGTGGCACATCTCACTTCTTAGTCAGAGGAAGGGACAAGGGTTGAACGAGTTTTATCTACTTTAGGGAAACGTTCGGATCGAAAGAGGATATCGTTTCAAGGTGAAAATATGACTAAGGTGAGTAACCGATACGTAAAAATTAAGTGGTCATACCGGTATATACGTTAAAGAAACCTGTTGCTCGTAACGCACGCGATTTTATAGGAAATGTAACGTCATGGCGGTGACTTGTTCCTTTATCGTGGTCCAAGCGAAAAGTTTTCATCCGAAAACGATCATTCGCATCTATATGGCTTATTATAGATTCTCTTTTTTAAGAATTTGATTGTCTAGTTTATGTGTGTTCTGTCGTTTTAACAGTTTATAGTCGATTGTTTCGACGATAGTGATCTACAGACAAAGGGACTTCAGTCTGTCGTTCTTCCTATCGCGATCGCTAACACATTTCTCAGATTAAATTTCAGATTCCTTATGATTTAAATTGATGTTTTATTAAATTAATGGTACTCTGAGTACTAAATACTAAGAAGAATCTGTTAAAAAAGCAATCGCTTTGATGTACACGTGTTACAACAAAGTATTAATTTCTATCTTTGACTAGTTGTAGCGTGCCAAAATTTTTATGCCCTGTTATTAAGTGAAGTTTATAACTGAATTAGTTCTTAAAATGCTACTTGGTATAAATAAAATTACAGTAGCCAATTATAAAAAAATAAAATTTGTTTATTTCTGATGGAATTCATTGCCAGTTACTGTGTTTATAAGATCAATATAAGCCTAACTGTATTTCACAATAAATTTTAAAACTCTAATTTAAATAAGAACATTTTCTGTTTTCCCAGTTTGTTTTCTTCCTTACAAATTTAAGAATTTTTTTTATCTGTAGGTTATCATTAATTCAGTAAAGTGTGCATGATGAGAATTAAGAATATGTGCAATGAATTAATTAAGAATTTTTAATACTTCTATGTTACATGATTAGAATTTTAATTAAATTAATTTAGTTTTAACAAAGAAAATAGAACAAATTCTTTCTTATATGTTAAATATTTTTAATTTTATCTTTGTTATAGCTGAATACACAATCTAGATTGCAGATTATTAAAGAATAATTTAGTTGTGAATACTTTCAACCTTGATATATATGTAGCAATTTTCATATAAATGCTTAAAGTATTTGACAATAGAATTATAGTATCTGGAAATATTTGATGAATTATTCGAAATTTTTGTTCTTGATTTCATTTTATGTAATTTTATTTAATCAATAGAAAAATTTCCATTACTAATACATTTTCTTATTAATTTGTCAGTCCAATAATAAATATTAAAATAAAAGAAAATGATAAACCAATATTTTATGATTGTTGTAGGAGTGAAAAGAACTTTGTTAATAATACAAGTCCTTTCCTTTTCCTGTAAAATCTAAATAAAACTGAACAGTAAGCACATTCAGTAAACAATGCAGTCTTACTGAATGTGCTTACTGTTTATTTTTACTTAGAATTTAAATATTTATCCTTAATTTCTTATTTACTAAATAATTGTATATAATTTGAATTTTGTTTCTTATGATCAGAATATATAAAAGTTCTATGTAAATAACTATAAGATGTATACAATATATTCTTTTATTTATTTATTACTAATTTTTTCTTGCTTTTATATTAAATTTTAGAATTTTTTTATTTTGGACTGCTATTATTGTCATGACAGCTGAAAATCTTAGTGCATTAGTATTGAGATTTGAATGGCCTTTAGTATAGGGTGTCTATAAATTATTCACCAGATTAAGAACTGTAATTTAAAAAAAAAAAAAAAACTTGAAAAGACGAAAAGGTATCAAAAAACGTTTACTACATTTTATTTTATAACTCAGAGAATTTTTTCCCCCCAAATCATTTAGAACATTACTAGTATTAGTACTCCTGTCTTTCTTTAAAATTTAACTATATTTTACTTACAGCTCTATTACAGGATTCAAATTTTTCTTTATATAACGTTTTCGGCCTTTCTAGGAGACCCTCTTCAGTATTGTACATAGATATTCCTATTGTAGTCGTTTTCGAACGATTCAATTTCTTCTAGAACGTATCGCTCTTTAAAATTACGTCATAACCTCCGTTTTTTTGCTTTTTAAAAAGTTTCTTTTTAGATTCCCAAGGTTTATTAATATATCACTATTATATGCAGAAATTACGCTCCGTTAGGTTTATTTAATAATATATGATATATTCATCCGTTCACGCTATTATATAGATATTCCTATTGTAGTCGTTTTCGAACGATTCAATCGTTCGAAAACGACTACAATAGGAATATCTATGTACAATACTGAAGAGGGTCTCCTAGAAAGGCCGAAAACGTTATATAAAGAAAAATTTGAATCCTGTAATAGAGCTGTAAGTAAAATACATTTAGAACATGATAATTCCTCAGAACATTTCCACATGGACACTGTTAGTTGCTTGGAGAATATCTAGCCTGTACTCTTTCTCTCCACGTGTTCTTAAGCATTTGTGGGGTCACAGTTGCAATTTCTTCAATCAATAATTAATCAGTAATCTTGTCTCTTGAGATTGTTACATTTTGTTTACTTTATGTAATGCTTAGAAAAAGAAATCCAGAAGGGTGATATCAAAAGACTGTGGTGGCTACATAATGGGTCCACTTTGGCCAATCCATCTGTCCGGGAATTTTTTGTCGAGAAACTCTTATATAGCTGCCACCCAATGCAAAGGTGCTGCATTCTGCTGGAACAACATGTTCGGCTATCCGTCCTCCAATTGATGTACCACAAAAAGTTTAAGCATCTCCAGGTAATATTTGCATTAATGTTGGCACCAGGAAGAAAAAGGACTTGATCACATGGATACTTGTTAGTGTGCACATTTACTTTAAAGCTATTACATTCATGTTCCAAAATAACATGGGAGTTTTCTGATCCCCATATTCTGCAATTATGTTGCTTAACTATAACTGACACATGAAATGTCGCTTCCTCACTGAATGCAACTTTATTGAAAAACAAACCATCGTTGGTCATGTTATCAAGCATTTCCAGTGAATTTCTTGCAGCATAGCCTATTATCAAGTTTAAGCTGCTGAACAAGTTGAACTTTAAGTGATAAGCCTCAACTACTCATGAACCACTTTGTGTTGATCTAGGCATCCATGTTCAAGATTAGCATGTTGAATAGACTTCTTATGATTTTGTTGAAATTTTTCCTGTATAGCTGTGAGTTGTTCTTTGCACACAGGCCTACTGTTAATAGCTCCCGCCAAGAAGTCTGTGCATGTCTGTTGCCGTGGAAACAAAACTCGCTCCATTTTCGATGGGAAAGCCAGAAGAAAGGTGTCCATTTTGGCTTACTGAACGCCTTGATGGCGTGTTGGAGATGTTATTATTATCATCATTTGTTTTTGTAATTACTTAAATCGATTCATCAAATCAAAGAAAGCTGTTTCATATATTAATTATAAGCTAATATTTATATTTTACAAATGAAAATAAATATGAATCCTCACATGCTTAACCCCCATTCAAAATGGACAGGTCTTGTTGCTATTGCGACCGCCACTAACTAGACATCCTGGTGGGAGCTATTCTTGTGGTAGACAAACAGTACCTCTACCTCTACACACTCCTAGTCTCTTGAAAGTGTTTCAGCCATTGTTTAATTGATTGATCAATCAGCAAATGTTTATGAAATTTATGTCTAAACTGTCTTGGGTGGTTTTGTTTCCCATAGCCAAAGAATGCACAAGATGAAATCACTTTTTTGATGTTGCCACACATGCAGGAAAAAAATTCTTTTGAGTTATAGTGTGTTTGGAAAATCACTGTACACTTATATATGTATCATAGTAATGATACAGTGACTTTCCAAAAACCTGTAGAATAAAATGCAGTAAATCTTTTTTTGATATCTTTTCAGGTTTTTTTAATCTATTACGGTTCTTAATCCAGTGAATAATTTATGGACACTATATATTTTTTATTTTCTTTGAATTATTAAATTTTTTTGTTCATTTTTTTATTATCTGTAGTTTTTAATGATGTTGTATATTATTCTGGGTATAATGATTTGAATTTAAATTTTTAACATGAAAAATATTCCAAAATTATCATAAAAATAAAATAAAGCATTTCTTGCAAGATTTATACATACATATTTAATGATATAATAGGTCAAAATATTTTTTGAATTTAGGCTTTATCGGTCTCCCTGAGAAGGAATTTTGACTGCTGAAAGACTGGTTTCTTCCCCGTGTGAAAGCAGACTTCCCCTGAGGGTTTTCGGGCCCGCAGAAATAACGGACGTGGTCCCCGATTGTTCCCTCGAGTTGTAATTCACAGGAATTCAGATACATACTCTATGTATGCATCTGAATTCTATGAATTAGTTTGTGTATATGCATTACACACTATATAAAGAATGTCTATTACAAAATTTTCAACTTACAATGGACCTATATTCATTTTTGGTGGTAATCATTGTAACTCAGTTATAATTTTCATTTATAGTACTGTATCTATGGGAAGTTAGGTTCACCATCCATTAAAACAAAATATTCAGCTAATTTTTTTAAAAAGAAATACAGAATAATAATGTTACTTAAGCACTGCTTATTCCTTATAATGAGAAAAACATATCCTGTCAACACTTTCATAAAACAAGGAATATCTGTATAAAGTTATTGAGACCTTAAAGATGTTCCAATTTATGAATTTTCATTTAAACTTCTTTCTCATTAATTCCAATGTAAAAATTATTTGATTATTTCTTGGATACCAGAAAGTCACTTCTATTTTACTTACTGATATTAAAGTATTCCGAAAGCACTAATATAGATATAATTATGTACACTCAGCCTTCGATTTACATGGTAGATATGTTCCTGGAAAAATCGTGTAAAACGAGATGCAGAATTCATACATAATAGAAGGATATGTTCAATTAAACTGTAAACTGTGTAAATCGATCTAAAGAAGATAATGAAAAGTCGAGGATATGTTTTTTATAACCATGTAAAATGAGATAAGGATTAAAGGAAAAAAAGGGGATTGGTTCATTAATTTTTAGACACAATTTAATGCTTATACTTTTTCAATTTATTTTTGAAAATGAAAACATAAATATTAATTAACATCAAATATGGTACAAAAAACAAATTAACAATATTCTGTACAAATAAAAACAATAAAAGCATTCAAACATAATAGGCGAGCTGCAAGCCTGAGTTGAGTTTAGTTGAACTGCGAAACTTGGACAGTAAAAATTAATAGTGAGTAATAAATTCAGCGAGACTTGGACAGTAAAAGTTAATAGTGAGCAATAAATTGTGAAAATAAGTGGACTAAGAAGAACTGTGAGTTATTCTGAATTAAAGACATAAATTAGTATTATGAGACTTAGACAGTAAAAGTTAATAGTGAGCGATAAATTGTGAAAGCGAAAGTGGAGAAGAACTGTGAGTTATTCTGAATTAAAGACATAAATTAGTGTTGTATGAGATTATTATCTGATTTTGTATTGAATTTAGTTATAATGAAACAAGATTGTTTTGTGTGAATAAATTGGACAATACGAAATATAGCTGTATTTACTCTTTATTAATCTCGACGAACTCGTAAACCCACGAAATGTGACAATATGATACTCTTTTAATTTATAAATGGCATAATGCAAAACAATCAAAATAAAACCCAAAAGAAAATTTTTTTGTTTTCATTTAAAAACCATGTAAAAGCGAAACCGTGTAAATTGAGTGCCATGCAAATTGAGGGCTAGGTGTATATTATAATAAAATAGCTTTATGATATTATCTATTTAACCTGTTGCTTACCATTTGGCTTTGAATTTCAGAGCTATTAACTGCCAAGTGAATCTTCAAATTTTGAAGATTCACTTGGCAGTTATGACTTTCCAATCATTGTGATATTATTTATTAGTTAAAAATTTTCATTATACAGGAATACCTCGGTTATTGCGGTTATTGTTGCCACAAAAAATACCGCAATAATAAATTTACGATAATCAGAAATAATGCATGTAAAATGGGTGATCATTGCCAAGGATTTTTCAAATATGTTAATGTTGCCACGAAAAATACTGCAATAATCGAATCCACGATAATTGGGATAAATGATGCTGTGAAATGAGTGATCACTGCCAAGGATTTTTTGAAAATCTATTAATTAAATTTTATATACCAAGCTCTTCCGATCTACAAAAAATGTGTTAAACGTGCCAATCTTCTAAGCGGATCACTCTATGTTTCTTCTTGTAGCTGTGTGTTAAACGTGCCAATCTTCGCTCTTCCGATCTACAAAAAATGTGTTAAACGTGCCAATCTTCTAAGCGGATCACTCTACGTTTCTTCTTAGTAGCTGTTGACTTGATATCATCCTTACTTCTTTTAGAATTCCTTTAGGGGGTAATAAGAAAAGAAATAAATATTCACATGCAGTGCCAACTCTAGAGGTCCTGGCACCTAATGCAGATTTCTTGTAATATCTACTCAGTAATGTAACAGTATTGCTGAGTAACAATATTGAGAAAATGATAATTTTGGTGCCCCGATGTTGTGCATTATCTGCTTACCGGGATAAGCTAGCCCTGGCCACGTGTACTTCAGGTAAAGGCGGACAGTTACTGATGAGTGGTGAGCAAGTGCCATCAGATAAAAACGAAATGCTAGAGAGTTACCTGGAGAACAAATGTAATTCTGGTTGCTTATAATAATGGGCTATATCTCGAAGCCGCAATAATTTGAATTTTGAGTGCAATAATTGAATTTTGGTATCAAATTATAAACTGCGATAAATTGAGAATCGCAATAATACAAACCGCGATAATCGAGGTATTCCTGTATATTATCTGAAATTTATGTAATGCTCAAAATTCTTCATTTTGCTAAATTATTGGAACAAATAAATCCAATTTTCTGGAAGTCAGCATTGATATTTTCAATTATATTTATTAAAATTCATTAATTGTAGATTTTAATATAGTAATTATTTTAGTAAAACTAATAAACACAACTTTTCTTATTTAAACAATTACATATACAGTTGATTCCGCTTAATTGGGACTAATCCATTTTGGACCAATTAAGCGGCTGCCCCAATTAAACAAACTAATAATAAATTCTAAAATAAAAATGTACTACATAGGTAAAAAATAATTAGGTACCTACTTTAATGGTTTATTAAACCAAAATTACAGAAAATATTTCTACTATAAATAAAGAAAAAATAATACATGAGAAATTTTACAATTTCAAATTTTAGTTTTGCAAAAATGCATCAAGTATAGTCTGTCTTTTATCTTTTGATTTTGGTACATCAGTTATATCAGCGAGTCTATGATGACCTTTTGATTTTGGTACACCAGTTATATCAGCGAGTCTACGATAGCTTTATTTTAAATAGTGCTTTTTTAATTTTATCCAGCCCAGCAATTTTACTTGAAAGTGTAAAATCATTTCTTGGCATCTTGGCAAATATTCAGGAATCTACGATAGCTTGTATTAAATGGCTGGCTTCTAATTTTATTCAGCAATGAATCGATGGCTTGTATTAAAAGGCTGGCTTTTAATTTTATCCAGCAAAGCAGTTTTTGAGTTTGGTTTATTTCAACGAGTCTACGGTGGCTTTTAATTTTATCCAGCAAAGCAATTTTATTCAAGAAAATCATTTCTTGGCATCTTGACAAAGATTTAAAAATTTTAAATAAAATTGACATTGTAAATGAATATCAGTAGATACAGTAACTGTAAACTCTTAAGCAGATGCATACTGCCAGACTCATGACAATAGATAATTGATTTGCATCACACTAATGTACGTAGTATTGACATACTTTCAAAAAATCCCTAAAAAATGTCAAAAAAATTGCTAAATTCCTTTTCTGCTACTGTCCAAATTAAGCAAAAAGTTGTCCCAATTAAGCATTATATATGGTAGTTTATTAGTTTGGTTTCCATACTTTGAAATTTGGACCAAAAAAAGTGGCTGGCCCAATTAAGCAGAATCGACTGTATATATTTATTTAACATATTCCAGTAGAGCAACAAAATAGTTATAATTCAAATATATATATATATATATATAAGGATAAAAAATGCAGGGTGTTCCAAAAAATGTACATACTCTTTATCGACCCATCACTAACATATTTTTGTTTTTGTTACAGATCAAATTATTATTCAATAATTCAAACTTGCAATTCCAAATGATATGTTAAGCGATGTTGTTGCATCCACTGGTCAATGTTATCAACTTTGCAAAATGGTGGAAATCAATTTGAACATTTGCAAACACACATGAATGTGTAAACAACTTATGAAAAAGACTAATCTACTCAATAAATCATTATTTTTTGTTAATTAAATCTGTAAAAATGTCAATAAACACCTTGATCAAAATTTAATATATGTTTAATATCTGGTTAAAGTGTGAGTACATTTTTTTGGGACATCCTGTATATTAGAGATTTACACATCTGGAATAATATATAATTGTTATTTTATAAAGGTAAATAATTTTATATAGTTGAAAAACCAAGAAATGTATAAGTATCCCTCATATAACACAGTTTCCTACAACAAAGTTTCACACTAACACAATTTGAAAATTGCAGAAACCCTTATATAACACGGTACTTCTACAACATGGTTTTTACTTAACATATTTAAAAAATGAAATTTACTCTCCTACAACACACTATTTTCATTAATTTTTGTAAACCACACTATGGATTTATAATAAAGCACATATAAAATGCAATCATTGGGAAATACTTTGCCAAAATTAGTCATAAATGCAATTTCTTTAGTTTGCTGTGAGAGGAATGATATGCAGTCTATTTTTGATTTTTATTTGAAATTGAATTAATTGCCAACCAGTGAGTATTTTGTGTTCCAGATGTTCAGTCCTTGGATAAAAACATTTTTACTTTTCAATAGAGGAATGTGAAATAGAAGAAAAACTTTTTTATTCATAAAATTTTTTTTGTTTGGATATGTTAATGATAGCAGATTGTAGCAGGTTAGATTACAGATTTTGTAATGAGAGCGGATGATACACAAATTTAAATGTGGGAAAAAGTTTAGAAAGTGAAGTTGATATTGTTAAAAAGAAAAAAATTGCATAAAGTTCAGAAAGTGAAGTTGATATTGTTAAAAAGAAAAAACCATAAAGTTCAGAAGTGAAGTTGATATTGTTAAAAAGAAAAAAACGTTCTCATTTTTAATTAACAGCAGTAAGAAAGATAGTTATTAAATGAATGTTATATAGGCTGAATATTTTTTCTTTTGTTTTATGTATATTGTTTTTTTTAGTGTTTTATCTATATACTAGTTAGCCCCTGGTCACAATGTGCCCAAATAGACCAAAAACAAAACATTTGTTTCTTATCTGTCAAATTTGAGATATTTCATTTATTTAGCATAACCTTAATCTTGTATATAATGCTTTTGCTTGTTTTTTCTCCAGACCAAACTTTGAAATTTTCTTTATATGAAATTGGCAACTAACAAATTATCGATTTACCTTTTCAGTTATTTAAATAATAATTATAATTTTTATCTTAAAATAAAAAATCATAATTTCTGAAATGAATAAAATAATATTTAAATTCTGAAATAAATATTTTTTAAATGCAAACTGAACTCTCGAGCTGGGGAACAGTCAACATTTTCGATTGAAAAAGACAGAAATTGAAGTCAAATAACAAAAAAATATACAGACATAAATAGGAAGTAATCTATGATAATTTAAAGCAAAATTTATAATGATATTGGGATTTAGTTTTCCAGAAGATGCAATTAAAGATTCGAGGCGAGAGAAAATAGTAACTGCGACACTTCTGGTGCGGGAGTTCGCACATGCGCAGAAATATGGACACCATACGCTTATTCCTTTATTATATATGATTTCTTTCTTTTGTTTTGTGTTGTTAAGCTTAATTTCTATTAAGAATATTATGTGAAATGAAAAACGTTTTGCTTTTAATTGGTTTTGGAACATAACTCTTAATATTGGCTACAGGTCTCATATAACACGGTTTCACACAACATGATGTTTTTTAGAAACCTATCTACCGTGTTATAGGAGGGATATCTGTACTCTTTTCTGTATTAAAATGACTTTAATTAGAAAAGTACTTTAAGAGACAAAAATATCTGAATCTGTCAAATGCCAATTATCAGTTCAACATAAATTGTATGGAAACATTTTAAATTTTAATGGATATTCTATTATGTATTATTATGTTGAGCTGGAAGCTAAACTTTTATATAAGAAAAGTACTTTACTAATTAAAATTGTTTATCTGGGGTCCTGGCAAGCAAATATATTTCTTAATTTATATGTGGATTTTGTAATATATAGTTGCAAAACTATTAAAAAATGCACTAAGTACATTATGGATATTCATATTATCTGTATGTGTTAAGTACCGGATTCAATATCGGATTCTTTAATGATACCTAAGTGAATTCTGTCTTAAAATTAATAGTATATGCAGAAAATTTTGATTTATCTGATATACTCATTGAAGATAATCATTTATTTTAACAAGTTACAGTAAATAATTGATTAATATTTCTTTTTCAAAATGAAAAAATGGTATAGATTTATGTCACCTAATGGCCAAAGTACAGCATGCATGCCACTTGTGGCATGCTGAGAATTTATGGTGTACCAACATTTTGTCAAAAATAAACTTAATTTTAAAAATAGCTTTTTGAAAAGTTTAATATTACAACCAAAAGAAATATACTTTTAATAATCTAACATCTTCATATTATCATCAAATTATCCATTGGTGACAATTTCCAAATGTCACTGGTATAGTAAGCTGAAGTTTTTCTGAGTTTTTTTTTAGTGTAAAAAATTTTGTATAATTTTTTTTCCAAATTATTTTATAAAAAATTTATCGAGTGAAAAGCTTTGGCTCACTGTTTTGTAAATACAGTCAAACCTGTTTTTATGCGGTCGGTTTTTGTGCGTTATTTTTTTTAATTACATTTTTTAATTAATTTTTATTCGTTATATGCATTTGATGGAATGTTTTTTATATACTGCACAAAAAAATTGCACATAAAAATCGCACAAAAA